>MU669356.1:8717-107650 GCA_026770625.1 Nicotiana glauca
GGTGTACAAGTAGAAAGAGATAAGAAACACCTTGTGTAGAATGAAACTACACCAACTTCGGAGGAAATGAGAAGGAAAAAAACCTAAATGGGCTCTCATCAAACTGGATTCTGCTGGGTGTTTTAGCTGACATCAATGTGTCCCCATAGTTTAGCCAAACCGCATCTAACAAAGCAGAATCTATTACAAGGATTAGGAGAGCAGGCCTTGCGTAAAAGAATGATGGACATAATTCGTGTCTCTTTAATTTGAATCAAGAAGGGCCAAGAGTTCCTCAAAGGAAAATCACAGCCCTGCCAAAATATAATAAAAAGAAGTAAAGGAGATTAAGAGAGAACCTGCTGAAAAATAAATAGGAAGTTTTGGACAAATTCGTCACAATATCCATCAAGTAGCAAACAAAGTTCCTGTTGCATAATGTTAAAAACAGATATTAGATACTTTACATACAAATTTTATATTGCGAAACAGAACCAAATTGTATGAACTTACATAAATATCTTATATTGCGAGGGAGATCAAATTGTGTGAACTACAGTGTATACATCAGGGGAAGGGGAAAGAGTTAGGAACAAGGGAATTAGTTAATTGATGTAGTGGGTCAGTTATACCACAAACGTAAATAATAATACCCCCTAAATTTTACTTTATACGACACTCTTTCCTTTTTAGTCCTCTCTAAAATGATCGACACCTTTCTATCATTCCCATTTTACCTTTAATAACACTCTAGACTATAAGAGTATTCTTGGTATGCTATCCATATTTAACTTATGAGTCAAAAGCCTTTTTATCTCTCTTAAACTCCACGTCCAGTCAAATACCAGCATATAAGATGAAACAAAGGGGGAGTAATCTTTTTGGGGCCATCAGCTAAGAGTAATTTCTCTCCCCCTCCCCCACCCCCCCTCCCCCTCCGCCACTTCTCTATGTCTTTGTATCTATCTATCTATACATATATGTTCAAGATATGTCCAGCACTGCGTGGGTGCTGGAAATGTACATAACAAAAGGAGAAACAACTCTGTTCCTTCAACACACGTATATATATATTATGTGCGAGTTATATTCATGCAGACACACAAGCCTCTTTATCTGTAAGAATGCTGGTAAATGTTTTCTCAATGATATTTTATCTAAAGATATGCCTGTATCTAATATTCCAAATGACATTGACCAGCGTAAACTTTGATCAACTTCATACACGCTATTCAGTTTAGACAAAATGACCACACCACTCAAGGATACTTGGAAATTAAAATGACATTAGTTTAAATCTAAACTAATACTTCAGGCAATATTTTGTTCGCATACCCCCTCCTCCCTTGAGCCGCTAAAGTTATCATAGCAATAGCTAAGGGATATAAAATGGAGCTATTCCAAGATTAAATGCAGGCATGAGCACCTTGGCTGCCAGCAAGGCAGCGACGAAATTGTAGACCTGGAATTATCAGGTTTTTTCAGTAAGTATTTGCTTCAACCTAATAGTCACGACAGAAGACTAACTAGTATTTGTGGATAGAGACAGGTAGGGAGTAACCATCACCTGTGCATGTGGGTTAAGCAAGTTGTCTGGTGGATTAGCACGTGCAAGCTGGCAGGAAACCACATCACCACAAAAGAAGTGGGAAAAGAGAAAGAGATTAACTAGAATTGTGTTAAACAGAGCAAAATAACCGACTCATGAATACATCCTTGCACACATCGTAATGATAGTAAAGAAGTTATTGCCCTTCGCGGCCTTGATTGGTTTAGCAATTGATTTAAGAGCTTACCAATAAAGAAATGCTATCCGGTCTCTTTTTCCTTTCCACTTTTATTTTACGATGGAGAAGGCAGGAAGATTTGAAGGGGGATCAAAGTGTTCATACCCAGAAGATCACGTGGATTGGAACACAACCTTCAGATTGTATCCAACATGGCCACACCTTGAAGCCTTGGAGAACAAAGCACTGCTGTATTTACAAGCATATTCAAAGTGCAACCTTTGCAATACAAAAACAAAAGCCAGAAGTTAGAAAATGGAAAACATGTCCACAAATATATGTAAAAATGTTAGATGCGCTAGGAACAAAGAAATTGTGTCAAAATGAAAACAAAAACGGAATCAAAGTTGTTACAAGGCCTACAAGGTTCATACTGCTTTATAAAACTCTCATCTCAGCATATTCTTATTGTTGGAGAGTGTTTGAATAAGTTGCAATGGAATAGCCACATTTTGAGCTGAAAAGATCTCTTATTATTATATTCAGAACTGGATGGGGCAGTTTTGGATAAGTTGCTCTACAAAAGCCATATAGACACAACAACTACGCCTCAGCCCCAAGGAAATGGTATCGACTATATGAGTCCAAATTCTGCCTATATGAACTTGGTCACATTGCCGGATCCAAGCTCGGATAAAGGAGGGTTGCAATATGCTGCCAACCAGGGTAAAACTAGTTAACTCATGATTAATCCTCACAATTCAAAAGCCTCATTGAAAGAGATCTACAATATACCCAGTACTATCCCACATCGTGGGGTCTGGAGAGGGTAGCGTGTACGCAGGCCTTACCCCTACCTTGTGAAGGTAGAGAGGTTGTTTCCAATAGACCCACGGCTTAGAAAAACATAAGCATCACATTATCATTAAAAAGATCTCTTAAAGAATATTTTCAGAAAAGGATTTAATAATTTTCCCAGCAAGAGCCACATCTGAGCAGAGATCTCTTACAATTAAGAATTTGGATTTATTGTGTAAGAATTTATTGGAAACATCTTCTCTATCTCCACAAGGTAGGGGTAAGATATGCGTACACACAACCCTCCCCAGACTCCACTATGTGGGATTATACTAGGTATGTTGTTGTTGTGTAAGAATTTACTTTCGGCTAGTTATGAGGGTTGCATCAACCCATAATGGTGCTCCATTCTTATAGGCACTTAACATTTACAAATTAACCAACATTAAGGAAGTCGTTTCCACACAAGAAAGAACCAAAAAGAGAGAAAAAATGCTCACATTCATATAGAAGAATAACAAATGGAGAATTTAGGTTGTGAAACCTGAGGAATCTCTCAATAAAAGAAGGTTTCCTTGCCCCATGACCCAAGTCTTAGCATGTTCTTCTGCTTCCGGCAAGGAGAATCAAGTAAGTAGCTTTAACAAAGTTTTGATCCCAAGTGGATATTCCTTCACTGGATTGGAGCCCTGACTTGTCTCCTGGTCAAATAAAATTGGTGTGAAAACATTTCATTGCACATCTTTCATGGAGTAAATTAGATAAGAATTTCCAGTAGATGCGTAAGAATATATGTCTAACTGATGAAACTAAGTACACGTCTAACTGATGAAACTAAGTGTTTTGGACATCAATCATGTGAAAAGAGCCATTAAAATCGTTAGATACATAAGTGAAGCAAGTGATTCTAGTCCCATAAAACACCAAAATGTAGAAACCATTTCAACCCAGGGAAGCAATTTTTTATTGGCTGAGCCCCCAAGCCTCTGATCTAGTGTCAAGTATATGTGATGCGTAGGTTAGGCGCATGTCATGGATTCGTACCATGCCGCAGACAAAAGCCTAGTATTTAAGTAGAAAATGGTAGAGAGGCAGGCCCATTATCCTCCGATTTTCAAGTCATGCGCCATTGACCTCAGGGATTTCTCGAATTATAAAAAAAAGTTGCTATGGTTTACAACCTTGGAGCATAACCGCACATGCACGGGATCTCTGCCAATTTTATGAATAAATACTAGCATATCTGTGATGGATTTCTGTCAATTTTGTCCATAACTGTTGGCATATGAGCTAGATCTACGCCAGGTTGTATGAATTAAATACAGGCGCATATGCTGTTGACTTCTGTCAATTTTGCTCATTAATATTAGTGCACATGCGCGAAATAACCAGGGAATGTAAAAGTTGTCAATTTCACATATAAAAGTTGTAGCACTTGTGCCAACTGATGTGCCAGCCTTCTAGTATTTACATTGTTGCGTAGCACGCACATACAGCAAAAGGCCACGCGGCTGCATTAATTCCAGTTTCTTGGTATTGGTGAAGAATATGAATCATGTTTTGATCATTATAAATGGAGCTCATTATTTACTCATTGCATGATGTTGTGAAATTCAAAGAATCGACTACTTCTTTTTGGAGTTATTTTGCTACTCATTCTCTTAAGCGTGCTCCTCTTTGGTGAGCATCGCTTCACGCATGAAGTGATCCTCGAAGCAGCATCCTCCCTATTTCCCATAAACCATGTATGCCGACCCCCCAATGAGAGGAAGATCAGTGGTGTTTTTTGTAATTTGCACCCTTAAGGTATGCACTCTTTCGCGGTTCACAACTTATCCTATTTTTTAAAATGATTTGCACCCTAATCTCTTAGCATCTGGAAAAGTCTCATCATTTTGAGATCTGCTATTGTTTCATCCTCAAACCTACAACGTTAGAATCACCTACAATGACCCAGGGCAATTCATTCAATCCTCTTACAGTTGCAATCTCTTTCCATAATTCTCGGCTGTTTTTCTATCACAAGGCCCATATACTCTAGTAAGAAAGCATTTGAAGCCAGAGTTAAGCTCTTCCATCCATACAGAAACTGTATGGACACCGAAGAAGTTGTCATAACAGTCTCATCTCCTTTTATACCACATAATGATGATACCCCACTATTACCTGAGCCTCCATTCCAAACAAATCCATACATCGATTTCCCCCATTTTGTTTGATGATTGATGAATTATAATTTTTAAGCTTCGTTTTAGTAAAGCAAAATATATCGGAATTCTACTTATGCAGCATCAGTATTATCATCATCCTTTTGTTTCTATTGTTTAGTCCCCTAACATTCCAAACTTCCAATAGAAAATTTTCAGCTTCATCTCTTATCAATGACAAAACTTCTACCTCTATTCTTGCTTTCACCAAATTTTACATTGAATTCGAATAGCTGCTTTAGCCCTCTGCTACTCTACTTTTTCGGCAAAGGGCTTTTCACTGAATTAGAATTTCTATCAAACCTATACTTTTGAATGCATAAAAGCAACTTTAATAGATCATCTTTGTACTCCTTAGTGTGCAGACCAAGCTGCTTGCATAATTTCAGCATATTTCTTGACCCATATTGAAACTTCTACTTGATTCATCCTCCCTCGTGTGTTCAAAGCATCGCTTTCATACCAAGGCAGCATCAAGATGCCCATGGGCTGATCTATTGTACATGCTGATCTATTAACATCATCAAAAAAAGTGTTTGTTAGCTGCCCAATATTCTCACCTCAGCCACTAGAAGGATCTCACGTAGTTCAACCACAGAAGCCATTCATCTTGTGAGGAGGTTAGTGGAGCAGTACCGGGAGAGGAAGAGGGACCTACATATGGCGTTCATCAATTTAGAAAAGGCTTACGATAAAGTCCCAAGGGAGGTTCTATGGAGATGTCTGGAGGTTAGTGGTGTACTGGTAGCGTACATTAGGGTGATTAAGGATATGTATGATGGAGCTAAGACTTGGGTGAGGACTGTGGGAGTAGACTCGGACTATTTTCCTGTGATGATGGGGTTACATCAGGGTTCAGCTCTTAGCACATTTTTATTACCCTGGCGATGGACGTGCTGACACGTCACATTCAGGGGAAGGTGTCATGGTGTATGTTATTTGCAGATGACATAGTGCTAATTGATGAGACGCGCTGCGGGGTTAACGATCGACTGGAGTTGCGAAGGCAGACCCTGGAGTCTAAAGGTTCAAGTTGAGTAGGAAAAAAACTGAATACTTGGAGTGCAAGTTCAATGTGAGGACGGGGGAAGTAGAAGTGGAGGTGAAGCTTAATACGCAAGTCATCCCCAAGAGAGATAGTTTCAAATATCTTGGGTCTATTATTCAGGGGAATAGGGAGGTTGACGAGGATGTTACGTGTCTGGTGTGCCACCAAGACTTAAGGGCAAGTTCTACAGAGTGGTAGTGAGGCCGACGATGTTGTATGGAGTCGCATGCTGGCCAGTTAAGAAATCTCATGTAAAGAAGATGAAAATAGCAGAGATGAGAATGTCGATATGGATGTGTGGACATACCAGGAAAGACCGGATTAGGAATGAAGTTATTAGGGACTAGATGGGTATGGCTCCTGTGGAAGACAAGTTGCAGGAATCGAGGTTGAGATTGTTCAGGCAAGTGAAGAGGAGAGACTCCAATGCCCCGAGGAGCTGCGAGAGGTTGACCAAAGTAGGGCAGAGGAGAGGTAGAGGGAGGCCTACAAAGTATTGGGGAGAGGTGATTAGGCAAGACATGGCGCTACTTCAGCTTACCGAGGATATGACCCTCGATAAGAAGGTATGGAGGTCGAGGATTAGGGTTGTAGGTTGACTAGTCGAGAACCTCTTCTAGTCGTACTAGTAGTGGTGGTATTCTCTTACTCAGAGTTCCATGTTGTTGGACGATGTGGCACTATTGTAGGTAATTTTCGCATTTCTCTTGTAGCTTTGTGTTCCTAATTCCTTTGTTGTTACAGGTTGTACTATTTGTTTCTGTCATCTTATTTACTTGCCATTGTTACTGTTTGTTTATTGCGTCTTTTTCATTGTTCTTGAGCCGAGGGTCTATCGGGAACAACCTCTCTTCCTTCATAAAGTAGGGGTAAGGTCTGCGTACACACTACCCTCCCCAGGCCCCACTATGTGGGATTGCACTGGGTTGTTTGTTGTTGTTGTTGTACCCACCAGAAGGATCTCATACTTCCCTAAATTGAACTTGAAACTTGAGACTGCCTAGAAGCATAGCAGAGTAATGTTTAGATTCTAATACTAAAACACTACTGTATCTGTATCATCTGCGAATGGTAGGTGGTACACGGATACGCTAGCTTGCCTCCTCCGTTGCCCTTGAAGCCTCTGAACTAACCTACCCTTGTCGCCCTATTCATTATCTTGTCCAATGCTTTCTTAACCAAATAAATAGCATGTGAAAAAAAGGGATATTTTGTCTTAGGCAAAACCTCGTTGACCAAAACTAATAATCTCAATGTGGATATGCCAAAACCACTATCCCCGTCTTTCCCTGAAACCAATCTCCCCATTACATACTCTCCTGAAAACCCAATAGATGTGGTCATACGCCTTTCCAAATCCAGCTTGCAAAGCACACCCCCATTTTTCGACATCTAGTCCACAAGCTCATTTGCAATTGAATCCGCTTCAAGTATCTATCGCCCTTCTACAAAACCATTTTGGGACATTGAAACCATGGAGTCTAACATTCTCTTTAAGTCAAACGGAAAGCAACATGTAAAAATTTTATAGATGCTTTCCAGTAGACTCTTAATGTTTGATACCCATTCGATCTTTTGTATTATCGCAATAAAAGAAGTATTGAGGCTCTTTTCATGCTTCCTTATAGTATGGTATTGGTAAATTCGCTTTCATAATATCTTCTTTTGGGTAGGTAATTCATTCAGATGCCTATGGTCCAATGAATGTTGAAGCTAGGCATAGAATCCTGCCATGGTCGTCAATTTCCTCGAGCTATATAAAAATGAAAGGTAGATGACAATATTTGAAATAACACAGACACATAGGAAACGCAAACCAGAAACTCTAATAGTGAGCTAACAATCAAGTATATGTCAAATAAATGTATCAAAAATAGAAGACGAGAATAATTTGCAAAGCTATTGAGATTGTGATATATGTGTAGATACGTTACTTACTTGGTTATAACAAGGTCAAACTGCAGCCTGTCAACTAGTGCAGCTCCAAGTATGTATATCAGGTGCCAACAGGTAGTTCCTCATAATGAGATAGACTCAACGTATTATTTCTTGACCTTTAAAGGAGCTGAATGGTGGTGGATTTCGATGCATGTAACTGGCAAAAAAGAATGGTAGAAAAAGGGAGTGAAGGAAGAATCTCAACATTTACATACATTTACCAAGTAATTACACCCAAAGGCTTCAGAAACCAATAAAGAACATAGCAACTTCAGTGCATTAAGAACACTCAAACCAAACATGAACATGTACTTTAAAGAGTGTACACAGATAAATATGAGCTGCTTCTCATGGCGTTAAAGTAACTAGGTAGAATCTACTGGAATGTGTACATAAATATACAGTTCATTCCTATTTTTCACACTTGGGATCTAAATCAAGAGTCAAAAAAAAGTTTTCCTATCTTACAGATGATGAATATTATGATGCTGAAACATTCTGTTCTTATATTTATAGGAATTGGTTAAGTTCTAACAGCTCCTTCTGTAATTGGATTTGATTTATTATGTCAACATGGACCACATTGGAAACGTTAACTGCAGAACTTCAAGACCTATAAAGCTTACAAAATACATATGAAACCAACAAATAATTTGTTATATCTATTGAAAGACAGAACTGAAACGAAGAGGTACTGACCAAGTAATACAAGCTCTCGGAGAGTTCAAGTGCATTCTCCCATCTATTCATGCTTACTAATCCCTTAATGAGGTTAACAAAGTCCGCAAGCTCTGGAACTGCACCTTTCTTTATCATGTCTACATACAATTCAAATGCCAAATCAACTTTGTTTGAAACAGAAAGGCACTCGATCAAGGAAGAATACATTTTCTTATCAAGATCCGGAAATGGCAAAGATGATGAAGTCTCTTTAAGTAGCTCCACGGCAAATTCAAGCCTTCCTGCTTTTTGATAGCTATCAATTAGAACCCTATAAACTGGAATAATTGGAAGACAATCTTTGTTTCCCATGTCCTTTAAAAGACCCAGACTGATTACGTACTCTCTTTTGAAGCCTTCAATAACCTTACGATGGCTGGCCATGTGTTTTGGCCAACTTATTAGTTTCATTTCCTCAAGAAGTTGGAGAGCCTCATCCAAAAGTCCCGCAGCACAACAATGCTTTATTGCAACTGAATAGGTTATGTAATTTGGTGCACAACCCTTATTACCCATCCGTTCGATGAGTTCAAGACATTTATTCACTATTCCAACTTTGCCAAATCCATCAATCATTGCAGTATAGGTCACAACATTTGGATGACAACCCTTTTCTTCCATCATCAACATAAGTTTATAAGCTTCATCTATTTTACCAACTTTACAAAGGCCATCTACCATCTCTGTGTATATAACTACATTTGGGGGGCAAGAACTTTCGAGCATTTTAGACAAGACTTTTATAGCAAGATCCAAACGATTATCCTTAAATAGCCTATCAATTAGAGAGCTGTAGGTGTAAACACTCGGACTATATCCACATTCTGACATTTTGGTAAATATCTCTTGTGCATCATCTAGCTTACCCACCTTGCAAAGCCCGTCAATTAATGCATCATAAACAATATTATTTGGCTCGCATCCTTCCACTATCATGATATCCAAAAGATTGCGAGCTTCTTTCACCCTGTGTGCTTTGCACAAACCATCAATCAAAGCTCCATATGTAACAACATTTGGCTCCTTATTACCATCAAGATCAACCTTGAAGTACAAGTCTACTTCAGCGGTATCTAGACTACCCTTCATTTTTGCATAGATCTGGCAACCCTTCTCTATGTGTCCAGCTTTACAGTATCCATCAATCAAAGCAGTGAAAGTGACAATATTTGGAATGCATCCTTGCGTTAACATCAATTCAAAGAGCTCATTTGCATCTGAAATTTGCCTTTGCTTGAGGTAAGCATGGATAATAGCTGTGTAAGTCACTACGTTAGGACTACAACCCTTTTTAATCATTTCATTAAACAAATTACGAGCCTGTTGAATAAGGCCAGATTTACAAAAGCTATCAATCAAAATTGTGTAAGTATAAACATCTGGAACAATTCCATTCCTCGTCATTTCTTGGAACAACAGGAATGCATTGCCTACTTTGGAGGCATTACAAAGAAAACCAATCACTTTCGAGTACGTACTGACATCAGGTACAAAACCTTTGCTCATCATTTCTTTAATAACACTAAAAGCCTTCTCATATTTTCCAAATCCACAAAGGCATCGTGCAAAATTGACCACATTGACTTTATTCAGTACTTGTCTTGCATTTAGCATTTCATTATACACATCTTCAGCCAATTCTAGCACAATCTTGCTTGGTAACTCCTCATTGCCACAAATACCACCAATCAATATGTTGTAAACTACGTATCCAGGATTACAGCCACAACCATCCATTTTTTTGAGCAATTTGTAGGCATACCAGTAATCTCCTGATCTACAGTATGCATGTACAAGAGAATTAAATATTTTCTGACCGGGATAACAACCTTCAGAAATCATAAGATTAAGAACCCTCTTGACGCGACCAAGTTTTCTCCTGTTTAAAAGTGCACAAAGCAAAACTTCATATGTTACACGATTAGGGATACACGAACTAGTCCGCATTATATTGAGAAAATTCATTGCTTCTTCAAAGAGGGAACCTTCACATAATCCTGAAATCATATTAGTATAAATCACTGTATCAGGCACAAACTCTTCCTTGTCAATTAAATCAAGGCCTTCTCTCCATTTACCCACTTTGCACAATGATCGTGTAAAGCTATTTAATGTACGCTTGTCCATCTTAAAATTAAGTGCTGACATCTCCTTGTATATCAAAGATGCAGTGTCCAATCTATTTACTTGCAGAAACACCTGAATCAGTGCATTATAAGTGGCTGCCGAGGGCTTGTAACCAAAATTCTTGAGCCTTTCCAGCTCCTGCAATGCTAAATCCCACAACCCATTCCTGCAACACTTGCTTATCAACACATTAAGCAACTTGCCAAGCACTTCCCTATCATCCTTTCCTATATCGTGAACAAAATGTAATGGGACATCACACCCTATTACATCCAACAAAGCATCATAAACTGATGCATTATGCTCATAGCCAATTTGTCTACCAGCCCACATAAAAAACTTAACACCCAATTCAGGGTTCTGTATATTTCTTAACACATCAACCACTAAACCAGGGTTGAGCTTTTCCCTAAAATGCCTAACAACTCTCTCAGTTCTCTCTCCAAACCCATCATTACCCTTCCTTATAGCATTTATAACCAAGAAAGCATCATCTGAAAACTTACCAGTCTCATCTTTGGAGATAACTTCAGCACCCAAGATTGAATCCAATTCTTGGACGGAAAATGAACCACCCATCTTTTTTTCTTGTTGAAAAGATTCATTTTCTGGGAATCTCAGTTCTGGGTCTACCAATGTAACAAGATTATTCTCGGAGCATATGAATCTTGAAGAGATTTTGAAAGGATGGCCAACAAAACGAGAGGGAAGTGAGCGCGGAAGAGCACATCTCAACAGCCTTATGGTCATTCTACGGCTAAGGGGTTTATGGAAGGAGCCGCGGAGGCGCCGGACGACAGCCGTGGTGTTAAATGACAAGTGAAAGTCATTGGTCTTTTGGAAGAAACTTTTTTTGAGCGAAATAAAAAAAAAAAATTGAATTTGGACATAAAATTTTCTTTTTGTAAAATAAAATTTATAGATTTGAAAATTACATAAAATTTATACAATAAGTCATACTTGCTATAAATAAAATTTTATTTATGGTGAATGTCTATATCTTAGAAAAATTGTAGAGATTTTATTTGGCGGCAAAGTCACTCTTTACCTATAAATAGATATGTCATATTACATAGTAATTCATCATATATCAATAATAATTATTTCCCCTTACTTTTCTTTGCAATACTCTTCTTGGTTTATTGTTGAAGGGCAACATTAAACTTTTATAGAATTCTATTTTGAAAGAGATATTCACATATGGATGTTGATGAATATGTGATAGTACCAAATTAATTGAGAGCTATGTAAGAGCCAACTATTACTATTTTGGAGGAATAAAAATTAATTATCAATAAAACATTATGTTGTAGTAAGTCTCAAAGAAACTTAATTGAGTTTCTAAAGTATTCGCGAAAGCGGTTGGTTATATTGAGACTACAAATAAGGGAAAGTTTTATATCTTCTATTACTATAACTTATAGCGGGGTAATATATATGTGAAAAATTACTCGCTTTATTCTCCAGTTTGTACTACACAAATAAAAAAATACCACAATAAAGTGGATGTTTATTTATATAAAAATTCATATCATAATAAACTTGGAGTTTATTGACAATTGCACACGTCATGGTGTGATAGAATATATGAGTCCACCAAACTATATAGAGACCAAGTCTTCTATAGGTTTCCACTGGTAGTGCTAATGAAATAGTAAGTAAATGGAACACGTAACTTTTGCGTGGGAAAATTTCATGCTTAAGGGGATAAAACCACGACCTACACTGGTAGGATTTCAACTTCACTATGAGCAACTTTAGATTACAACCTGTGTAATCTAGAAATTAAAATCTTAATCTCTCACTAAATTGTAATAGAGAAGACAAGCATTTACAGCAAAAGAGGAGAGTATTCAGTAATTTTTATAAAACATAAGCCTTTGCCATTATAGCAAAGGCAGATTTGGACTGTTAACAGCGGGAGCACACAAGTGAATTCCATCTATACCACAAAGAAAACTACCTCAAAGTCATCACCATAAAAGATTAAATTGGTAACTAGTCACTGAAAGATTAGCCTAGGGGACACTAGAGGGAAAGGGCTTGGAACCGGCAACAAGAGTGTTGAGAACGAGATCAATTCGAGCGTTGGCTGACATTTGCTCTGCGAGCAGTTTCTCCTTCAGGTTCTCAACCTAGTGCCTGAGATCAACATTTTCTTTGGTCAGACGAGCAACCTCTGCATTGGACCCTGGTGCCCCTTGAGCCTGCTGATTCTCCAGAATGGCATTCCTTGCCTTCAACTTAGTAATCTCCTTAGTAGCACTATTCTGGGCATTGATAAGTTGTGAGATTGTTGAAGTACTTCCTACCCCTCCACCTTTTCAACATATTCCCATTCCTCTAGAATAGTTTGCGAGAAGGTTTGTTTCTTGGTCCCCATCTTGGGTTGTCCTAAAGGCATATCAAAGAACTTGAAGACATGCGTGAGAAGAAATCCATAAGGAAGATCATGGTTTCCATCTTTGAAAGCTGCCACCTTTTGCAGTGCTTCCATCAAATACAGATCAGACTTGGAAGTGATGGACATTCTCTCAACACGGGGTAGAAGGACCTTGTTTACCAACTCAAACAGGAGCTTTTAAATAGGAAGCAAAGCTTTCTTATGCCCGCTGGACTGCTCCTTCCTTTACAATAGCATGCCTAAAATTTGAGCCACAGACATTCTTGACAGAAGACATACCATCAGCAGGAACCTTAAGTATGTCTCCGAGCAGAGCATCATCCATAAAAATGTCAACTCCATTGACCAGGGCACAAATATGGTCAGATTCAACAGTGAAGAGGTCTGCATAAAAACTTTGGACCTCATCCTCATAAACCTTGGGCACATCCACTTTGAACAGGTATCCCCACTGTTGAAATTTGACCATTTCATGGATTTGTCTCATGCCAGTCATCTCAAATATTTTTGGGCTGAATGTGTGACCCCACAGAACCTTCTGGTACCTCAATATTTATTTATCGGACACACTTTCACGTTTCACTTTCTTTACAAAACTAGGTTCCTTCACAGTTTCCAACTTTCATTTACCAGACTTTACACTAGACTTACCTTTTCCACTTGATTCACTAGAATATCCTCATCAGACAATGACTCTTCAGCCACCACTTGTTTCAACTTGTCAGTACATTTCACTAACTTTGTACTTGGCTTTTCAACACCCTCATCTAAAGCATTTTTAGCGGATTGCTTCTTTTTCTGAGATATCTTGACTAAGGAACTTGGTTCCTATGCAGCCTCCCCATCCACTTCCACTACGGGAATGTTCTTGTCATACACAACCTCTCTATTTTTCACCAGCCTCATTTTCTTCTTCTGGCTACTCCTTTTAGTCTTTTGCTGGGTAGACTCAAGAGCCTCCTTTGCCTACAACCTAGTAGTAGGCCGCTTAGGAGAGGGCTCAGGAGTGGCCACTTGCCTCCTTGTGGCAATGAATGCATCTAGAGCAACATTATCCTAATCTTCTTCATCATTGGAGCTCATAGCATGAGCCAAAACTTCCAAAGGATCAATATCAAAGTGAGGAGAAGGAGCAGGGTCAAAATTGACCCAGGAAGAGGATCCTTGACTTGTTTCCTCAGGAGAAGGGTCAGGTCCTTCAAGAAGTGTCCCAATAGTTTCTTCTAGTGCAGAAATTTCAAAGAGCACCACAGTTCCTTCTCCTACCGACGACTTAGTCTCTTCCTCCAAAGCCTTAGGCATAATAGAGGTGACCTCATACACTATTCCTTCAACAAATATGGTCAATATGTTATCTATGGCTTTTGTATTTTGATATTCCATGGGTGCAACAAACTCCGAGATAGGAGTACTTGAAGATTGTTGAACACTAACCTCAAAAACCTTTTCTGCCTGTGGAGTCTTACTCTGTTCTCTATCTTTGTTTTGTTCTGTGAGAATCTAAAGAGATAGAGACGGGAAACCATCGAGTTTGGGGGTTTTTGAGTTCTCAACACACATAGAGAGAGAGAGAGAGGGGGGAGGGTCTGAGGGAGTGGTGAGAAAGACAGATGAAGGAGAATCAGGTTTAGGTGCTTCAATGGGAATGTTGAGAGGTGTTTCACTAGGAGCGGATGAGTCGAGGATTTTCTCAGGAGATGCGGGAAGGGTTGTTTGAGTTTAAGCCATGCAAGATGATCAATTTTTGAAGGTTTTGGAGAGGCTAAGAGAGAAAGATTTGATCGTTCAAGGTTTAGAGATGAGAGGATTTTTAAGGAAGAAGAAGGTAATTATGAGGGAGAGAGAAACCGGTTCTGAAACAGCAGTAATTTTGTGTGGAGATGCAACATTTCAGAGGGAAATGAAGGGATTTGAATGAAAAGATGTGACAAACAGGGTTTAAAAAGGTTGATGACATGGAACTCAATTTTTGTTTCCTTTTGAGATATGTATGAGAAAAGCACGAGACTACTAACCTGTAGTACAAGAACCAGGTTCTTGACCGGTCTTTCAAAAATTCTCCACCCTCTTTTACCACTCATGTAGTGTTTTTGCAGCTTCTATAATCATCATGCATGTCTACCTGCAACGGTATTGATTTGAGTTAGACTTGGACGGAAAACACTTTAGCTAATTTTACCCGAAAGTGACTTCCATAGCCATATGGTAGGAATCAGGTTTTGAACGAGGCTTTATTAGCCCTATTTCCAGCATGTTTCGCTCAAAATGTTCTCTGCTCAATGCTTTAGTGAAGATATCTACAATTTAGTCTTTTGTACTATAGAACTTCATGCAAATAAGCCCCTTCTCCACATTGTCTTTGAGAAAATGATGTCTCACATTAATGTGCTTGGTTCTTTTATGTTAAACTGGGTTTTTGGCCATGTTGAGTGCACTTGTGTTGTCACATAGAAGAGGCACACAGTCAGTGTACACACCAAAATCTTCCAATTGTTGTTTGATCCATAGGAGCTGAGCACAGCAAGAAGCTGCAGCAACATATTCTGCTATGTTGAAATAGCAACTGAATTCTGCTTACTTGTTTCCCATGAGATGAGGCATGATCTAGAAAGTGAGCCATTCCATATGTGCTTTTCCTGTCCATAAGATAACCTGCATAGTCAGCATCATTATATCTAATAAGATTAAAATTGTCACATGAAAGGTAGTACATGAATAGGTCCCATGTTCCCTTAAGATATCTCAAAATTCTCTTGGCAGCCTTCAGATGAGATTCCTTCTCCTTGGGATTTGACTGAAATAATGCATATAGTCCCACACTAAAGACAATATCTGGTCAGCTGTCAGTGAGATAGAGAAGAGACACAATAATGCCTCTATACATGGTTTGATTTATAGGAGAGCCAGATTCATCCTTGTCCAGTCAAGTAGTAGTGTCAATGGGAGTGTCAATTACTTTTGATGCTTTCAAACCTCTTCAGAAGTTCCTTGATATATTTCTGCTGACTGATGAATGTACCCTTTGTGGACTGCTTCACTTGAATACCCAAGAAGAAATTCAACTCACCCATCATGGTCATCTCAAACTCACTTCCCATGAGTTTTGCAAATTCCTAACACAATGAATCAGTTGTTGACCCAAAAATGATATCATCAAAAATACCTGAACGATGAGCAGGTTCCTCCCATGTTTCTTCAGGAATAAAGTATTGTCAATTTTTCCTCTTGTAGAACCATTTTCTAAGAGAAACTTTGACAATATTTCATACCAAGCTCAAGAAGCCTGCTTCAACATGTTACACCCTGTATTTTCGTACGTTAAAGTTTTATCGTAAGTTAATTGACTTAGACTCGGGGAGGAGATTATCTTGAGGTTAGCATATTTATGCTATTTATAACAAGCAATAAGCAAGTTCCATGAAGGATAAAGGGTACACGATCTAAAGAAAATGAGTTTCGTTGAAGGTTGTCAATTGGGATAAAATACAGGCTGAGCTATAATACCCGATACTTATGGACCAGTACCATACAAGGTATCATATGACCATGGTAGTATGATGTATAAAGTATATTAAAAATGAGTAGTATTTTAAGTAATTTGAGATAATTCTTAATTATGTAGGTAATTGGTTAATTATCGGGTAACGGGACATTACCTAATTAATTAACGAATTACAAGATAAGGTTAAACAAAATTCCACCCCCACGTGGCAGCAAGCCACTACTAAGACATATGGCTCTTAGTCATATTGGCTTAGGTGGCTATCTAAAGTAACAAGACATCAACGTGTAAAGACATTCAAGTTTGGTTCATTTGGAAATAAAATAACAAAGTGAATTGTATGACTTTCTTCCTAGTTCATTAGCTAATTCATTTAAGAGAACACTAAGGCAACAAACGTTCTTTATATCATTATTCAGGAAATAATATTTCCATCAGATTCACGTGTGCTAGTATTCCTGGCATAAGAAGACCTAATTTTTCTAAAGTAGCACGATGATTCTATAAACTCCAACATATTAGGATTTATCTGAAATCCGTGTTTCTGAAGCCCATTCAATATGTTGCACATTTCCTTATACATATCATCTTCTAATTATTGAGATTGAAGACATACGCTAAAACTCAATCCAACAAGTTCTGAACGAAATTCTTGCAACCAAACAATTCTAACAAAAATTGTTAGAACTTTAGCAACGTAAAATTTTGCGGTTCTAAAGGAGTACGGTGCAACCTTTTTCAAGAATATCATACAGATTTTTTTCTAATCTAGGTATGTTAAGGCTAAGCCCTCCTTTTTTTGGTATTATCCATACGATATAAACAAAACGAGCAAATGCACAACTTGCATAAATAACTCTATTCATAGAAGTATTAGAGGTGCCTATGTTCTTTAATTTCCATATGTCTTATTATTCTATCATCTATTCATGGGTCTCAGAAAATACGTAAACTGATTTTATGATATTAATCCGAGGCATAATGGTCTTATGATGTTCCGAAGATTTTATTAACGTACTTCTCATGCATTGCATTCATTTACATGTACATTGACTCATGACCAGATGACATTATATACGCATATATATGTATGTATATATATGTATATGGGATATGAGAAAAGGTTACGACGCTATATACGCACCACCGCCTGATCAGCTGATATATGTTGATGATTTTGCCCACAATGGCCGAGATGATATGATAGGATGCCCTCAGAAGCACGATGATGTTATGAAACATGTACCTATGCACAACATGATATTCATACGTATATGCATGACACTATAATTATTTCATGAATTACAGAGTTATCCAGACTTACAGGTTGAGTCATCTACTCCATATTTCTTCCATGTCTGTTATGTACTTATTTATGTGTCTTACATACTCGGTACATTATTCGTATTGATGTCCCTTTTGCCTGGGATGCTTCGTTTCATGCCCGCAAGTCCGATAGATAGGCCGAGAGCCCTCCAAGTAGGCTATCCGCTCAGTAGAAGATGTTGGTGCACTCCATTTGCTTCGGAGTCGATTGTTTGGTTAGTATGATTTACACGTATATTGTTTGGTATGGCGGGACTCTGTCTCGACCTTTTTAAAAATTATGTATTCTTAGAGGCTTGTAGACAAATGTCATGTATGTAAAAGATTATACAAGAGGTTATTTTGGTCTTATAGGCTCGTATGTCTTATGTATAAGTTGGTATCACATGTTATATTCTACTTATCTCACGGCAGCCTTCCATCTCAGTTATCTAAGATAATATGACATGAAAAGATACATTATGTTAGTACTCGGTTGACTAAGGTACCTGGTGCCCGTCGCGGCCCATCGGTTTGAGTCGTGAAAAAAGTGGTATTAGAGCAGTTCTGTCCTAGGGAATCTACAAGCTATGTCTAGTAGAGTCTTTGTTTATGGGTGTGTCGACACTTATAAGCAGGAGGCTATAGGGCATTTAGGACTATCACTATTTATTCTTACTCTAGATCGTGTGATAGAGCTCAGTTTGTAAAAACTTTATTTCCTAAGCTCTATCTTATTCATAATACAATGATACCTAGATTCAAAAAGATGGTCGATAACAGATATAGCAGTGGAAGTTTTGAGTCAGAGGAACTCGATTTTGCATCATGCTTATAATGAGTAAATGTGAGGTCTTCAGCAGACCATGCGTGTACTAAAAGGTGTAAGGTTCCTGATAAGGAGTTTTAAGGGCAAGAATACTTATCCAATCTTACGGTAAAAAAGAATAACAGAATTGGAAGGTAGACACAAGTTTCAGCAAGTAAAAGAAGCAAGGTGAAGAAGGATACAAGGTGCCCATTTAATGAAGGTTAACAGTATTTACAATTCAGGCAGAGGAATATATGTTTTTTAAGTTACCTTCAACAGTAACAGGGGTATGTACAATTGGCTACACCAATCTTAGTTATGCCCTATGGGAGCTAATATATATGGTTTAAGAGAAGTACGGGATATCTGGATCCGGCTGGGGTTAGAGTAACCCAAAATGGTGGATGGATTATTTGCATTAGTTGACGTTTCCGAAGGATATTGCAAAAGTGCTAATAAATCTCCTTGTGAGAAATCCAGATGGTGCACTCTAAATTAGTACAACTATATATGAGTGCTACAAAGATACGCACTGGAAGCCTTAAAGGAAAAAATATTACCTTAGTGTGGCTCCCATCCCTAATAAAGAAAGAATGTTAGGCAACCCGAATAGGCAGTAGATGGAGGTGCAAGGGGAGCTAAAAGCAAAATAACGTCATGCTCAAGTTTTCAGAATAAAGTGATAGACATAAATATTAGAGGGAAATAAGAAGAGAGTTAATAAAGCATTATGAGTAAGATGTAATACATAGATGACAGTGGTAGGCCAAAAACATGATAGTATTACAGAGTCTATAGTCAAGTGAAGGAAAAGACGAGAGGTGACAGGCCTTGAGACAATAAAGAGTATAGGCCATAAAGTCATATCCTCATTTCAAGAAATAAGTTTGTGACGCTAACATAATTACTAGAAGAAAAAGTTAGACCCCAGATTAATAGAAATCAGTATCGACTGGTGAAAAAGATAAACTAAACATAAATTAGGGACTGAGTAATTTGATGATGGTCGGCATCATGAGAACTTCATATTGCATTCGGACGATAATAGAATGGATCATAGAAGAAGATTCATGAGAAATTCAAAGAATGATTATTCAGGAAGACACTTCCCTATAGCAAGCAATGTGAGCAAAGTTAAGCTTAAGGGACTGTATGTGCCAGTTACACTAGGTATCTCCCTCGTGAGTAAGGAATTTTGTTATCATTGGTAATAAGGATTACCGAAAGGTGAGTAAGGGTCATTGATGATGTGAAAGTGTGCCAAAAATGAAGAGGAAAAACATTTATAGGCAGGTCGTCGTAGCTCCAACTCTTAGTACTCCCCTAAAGGAGAGAATATGGAAATGTGTGGCATTAAATCAGTATTAAGTGGATCTAGTAACTGTGGGATGATAAAGGAAGAATGCTATAAAAATGAGAAAGGGATTAGATTGAACTTATTCAAATGTTATAGATATACTATGATTCCAGAACATTATGTAAGCATGATGCCAAAAACAAGGAAGTAAGGGTTCCTGTCCGGGATGTTTTTAATAAATAAAGAGCTAGTGCGAGAGGTGAGTTAAGACAAAGGAAATAACCCAAGAAAGATTACGCGGAATATGGATGTGAGAATGGGCCAACGAGTAGTTAGTAATTTATTTAGAAAGAGCCTAATTATGGCTAGACAAGAGGATACAGACAAATAAATAGATCGTGTAAGATAAACATAGTGAACCCCTAGCATAGGGAATTCAGCCTTGCAATTATGATATTATAATGCTTGAAAAATATTCAGATAGGAGTTGGGGTAGTTAAAGGTATCGTATGAGTGTTACGAAAATAAAAGAAAGTCCCACTGGGAAGACAATCAAAACTTCAATTCAGAAGCAATTGTACGAGCACAAGAGTGTGGAGGTAAGTTACTAAGGATAATTATATGTGAATACAAACATAAAAAAACTCGCAGCTTTACAAGAGTCAGAGGGCCCTCCCTAAGTACTACAATGAAAGACTAGTTGAAGAAATAAGGAAGAAGGTTGGTAACTTGAAGGAGAAATGGTCATGTAAAAATAGTCTCACTACAAAATTGTATGTACTCCAAAAAGAAAGTGGTACCTATCGTGGCTAATGAACAGGAAGAAATAAAATGAGATCATATGAGTTGCACAAAAAAATTCCGACATGCGTGGGAACTAAGATAAGCTAAGTATGCACGTAACAAGGGGGCAGAAAGGCCAAGAAAGGTAATAGATTACGCTTAAGGAAAACAAAGAAGGAATGAAAGGAATTATTCGACCACTGGCCCAAAGTTAGTTACGTTATGAACGCACTTAAAAGTTCGGAGTTTTATCCATGCAGGATATATTTTGTCAATCATAGCACCGTAGAACACTTCGGTAAGAAATAACTGAGTCCAGGTTATAGACAAAGGATTGAATTGTTAGATGATGGTATCACAGATATTCCATAGTATCCATGAAAGGCTAAAGTAATAACCATTGCTATGAGCCACAGATCGGAATATAGCTTAAACCTAGATAAAGGTTGATCAGAGGAAAGAGGAAACTAAAGAGTTACATCAACTAAGTAAATCAGGAATATGATTATTGGACCTAGAAAATTTTAGAAATCGTGATTAAGAACCGAGCAGGATCACCCTTAATATCAGAGGTACAAGAGAGATAGTATAGTATCCATATACTATAAGAGCGTCAAAAGAATACCAGCCTTATATGAAGTTAGTATGAAGCTCCCACCGGATTGTGTATGCAGCTGATATGCAAGTATTATAATAGAGCTTCGAGTAGTGGATGTGAATGAATGGGGGGTCATGAAAGAGATAGGAGATGTGATGCAAGATTTAAGGTAAGTAAGATAAAGGTAGACAATGTACGAGATACTCAAAAAGTAGAAGGTTATGAATAGTCCATACTGCGGATAAGGGGCTAGAAATGTGGGGATTCAGTATCCAAAAATGATAGCAACGTCTTCAGTAGCATACCTTCTAGCCTATGGTTTCTAAGTACCGAAAAGTCTAATTAGAGAGTGAAAGAAGAGTTAGAAACAATGTGATGTCTCGATGTTCCAAGAAAAGCATAAGGAAATCGGTCGCAAGCTAAAGTATAATTGAACGACAAGGTTTTAGAAAGTAGGAGTAAGGATAAGAAAGGGGCAAGTGAGAAGATGAAGAAAATGGATAAGCCCACGGGATTAAGCTTGTGAAAACAAGGGAGCTGATGGTTCCTCTAAATTATAGAAAGCTCAGTATAGTCTGAATGAACTTAAAGGAGTCTAAGACTAGTAGTATTTAGAAGAGATAAAATGCTGCTTTGGTAGTAGAATGAGGGTGTGATTGTGATAGATAAAGGGTGACGTTTGGGCCTTCCATTGAGTAATGACTTGAAGAGGATTTCATGAATTGTAAGGGACTAAAATACCCATATAATGTGAGTCACATTGGGATGCTATAAAGTATGATTATGGAAGTATAGTATCACCCCTAGGTGGATCAATCTAATTACTTCAGGTGCCCCCGATGAGATGCGAACCCTAGCGGCAGTGTTACATAAGAGATCAAGTTATCAGTGGTAAATGATGGATCAATATTAAGGTAAACCGATAATAGATGGATAAAAGTTCAATAGTATGAGATGAAAATAGACCGTTAGTCTTAAGGGTAAGCAACAAGAGTATCCTGAAGGTTGTAGATCTCAGTAACAGTAAATCAAAGTAAGATTTATGGTATAGTATGATGCATATAGATGCAGTAAAGTCATACGAATAGATAACCAGGTCTATAAAAGAAGATATAGAT
Source organism: Nicotiana glauca (assembly GCA_026770625.1). NCBI lineage: Eukaryota > Viridiplantae > Streptophyta > Magnoliopsida > Solanales > Solanaceae > Nicotiana > Nicotiana glauca. The sequence goes on from MU669356.1 coordinate 31,080, forward strand.
GGTTCTTTTTCTAAAGTAGCATGATGATTCTTAATAAACTCCAACATATTAGGATTTATCTGAACTCCTTGTTTATGAAGACCATTAAATATGTTGCACATTTCCTTATACATATCATCTTTTAATTCTATATTGAGATTGAAGACAAACGCTAAAACTCAATCCAACAAGTTTTGAACGAAATTCTTGCAAACAAACAATTCTAACAAGAATTTTTAGAACTTCAGCAACGTAAAATTTTGCGGTTCTAAAGGAGTACAGTGCAACCTTTTCCAATAATATCATATGGATTTTTCCCTACTCCAGGTATGTTAAGGCTAAGCCTCCTTTCTTTTGGCATGATCCATACAATATAAACGAAACGAGTAAATGCACAACTTCCATAAATGACTCTATTCATAGAAGTATTAGAGGTGCTTATGTTCTTGAATTTCCATATGTCTTATTATTCTATCATCTATTCACGGGTCTCAGAAAATACGTAAATTGATTATATGATATTAATCAGAGGCATATGGTCTTATGACATTCCAAAATTTTTTATTAACGTACTTCTCATGCATTGCATTCATTTACATATACCTTGACTCATGATCCGATGGAGTTATATACGTGTATATATGTATGTATTTGGGATATGGGAAAAGGTTATGGTATTATATAAGGACCACCACCTGATCAGCTAGTATACGTTGATGATATTGCCCACAGTGGCCGAGATGATATGATGGGATGTCCTTAGAGGCCTGATGATGTTATGAAACATGTACCTATGCATGACATGACATTCATAAGCATATGTACGACACTATAATTATTTCATGAATTATAGAGTTATCCAGACTTACAGGTTGAGTCACTCTATATTTCTTCCATGTCTGTTATATACTTATTTATGTGCCTTACATACTTGGTACATTGTTCGTACTGACGTCCCTTTTGCCTAGGGGTGCTGCATTTCATTCTCGCAGCTCCCGATAGATAGGCCAAGAGCCCTCCAAGTAGGCTATCAGCTCAGCGGAAGATGTTGGTGCGCTCCATTTGCTTAAGAGTCCCTTGTTTGGTTAGTATGATTTAGACGTGTATTGTTTGGTATGGTGGTACTCTGTTCCGACCTTTATGAAAATTATGTATTCTTAGAGGCTTGTAGATAGATGTCATGTACGTAAAAGATTGTATGACCTTGTTGGCCTATGTTCAATATACGAGTGGTTATTTTGGTCTTATAGGCGTGTATGTCTTATGTATAAGTTGGTATCACATGTTGTATTCTACTTATCTTACGGCAGCCTTCCGTCTCAGTTATCTATGATAATATGACATGAAAAGATACGTTATGTTGGTACTCGATTGAGTAAGGTACCTGGTGCCCGTCGCGGCCAATCGGTTTGGGTCGTGACACAACCCATACTGCGCCTTGTCCAATTTGAAAACATATTCAGGGTGTTCATGACATTCAAAACTTGGAGGTTGCTTTACATACACTTCTTCCTTGTGGAAGCGATTCAGAAATGCACTTTTGATATCCATTTGTAACATAGTGAATTCCATATGTGATGCAAAGCAATGAGGATTATGATAGCTTTTCATACGAGCAATTGGAGAAAAAGTCTCATCATAATCAATTCCTTCCTCCTGGTTGTAGCCTTGGACCACTAGACTTGCCTTGTTCCTTGTAGTTTCTCCATGTTCATCAAGCTTATTTCTGAATACCTACCTAGTTCCAATGATGGTTTGATCTAAGGGTCTAGGTACCAGGTGCCATTTTGTTCCTTTCGAACTAATGCAACTCATCTTGCATGGATGTGATCTAGTCTGCATCTTTTAAGGCTTCCTTAATGTTTTTGGTTCTATTTGGGAGAGGAATGTTGAGAAGGCAAGTGAATTTCTGGCTTTTGATCTGGTTTAGACTCCTAGATCCAGAGGAGTATTTATGTTGTCAAGATGATGGGAGCTTTTGTGATTCTAGTTGGGCACTTGAGCTTTATTTGTAAAGGAGTTGGGTAACCCCCATTGGTTCCCTTGCATTCTTGTTTCAGGTACCTGTGGAGTACTTTGAACTGCATCAACCACTCTTTCTTCAGCTTTAGTGGTTCTAATTGTGGTACCTAGTTCCTTTCCGGCCGATGAGGAAGAGACTGCATTGTCTTCACTTGGATCCTTCACTTGACTCATCATGTTTTCCTTTCTATTTGTCATATCAATGACTTCACCTGGAACCAACAAGGCACTCCATCTTGATCATCCATGTTGCTTTTATCATAGGAGAGGTAGTACTCATCAAAGATTACGTGTATACTTTCCTCAACACACCAAGTCCGTTTGTTGTAAACCTTGTAGGCTTTGCTTTGAGAAGAATAGCCCAAAAAGATCCCTTCATAACTCTTTGCATCAAATTTTCCAAGTTGATCCTTTCCATTGTTGAGAACATAACATTTGCACCCAAATGTTCTTAAGTGAGTCAACTTGGGCTTCCTTTCATTCAGAAACTCATAGGGAGTTTTTTTCAAGAGAAACCTGATCATGCACCTGTTCACCAAGTAGTAGGCAGTGTTAATAGCTTCAACCTAGAAGTTCTTAGCAATCCCACTATCGATCAACATTGTTCTTGCCATTTCTTTAAGGGTTCTGTTCTTTCTTTCGATAACTCCATTTTGTTGTGAAGTTCTAGGGGCTGAGAAGTTATGGGTAATGCCATTCTCGTTACAGAAATCATCAAACTTATCATTGTCAAATTCTGTTCCCTGATCTGATCTAATGTATGCTACTTTTAATTCCATTTTCACTTGAATTTTCTTCACAAATGCTACTAAAACTTCAAAAGTCTCATGTTTTGTTCTAAGGAACAGAGTCCAAGTGAATCTGGAATAGTCATCCACTATCACAAAAATGTATCTTTTTCCTCCCCTGCTTTGCACTCTCATATGACCACATAGATCCATATGAAGGAGATCAAGTGATTTTGAGGTGCTGATATCCTTTTTGTGCTTAAATGAGGATTTCACGTGCTTCCTTCTGGCGCAGGCATCACAAAATTTGTGCTCCGTGAACTTTGACTTGGGCAGACCACGAACTAGGTCCTTCTGAACCAGTTTGTTCAGTAGAGAGAAGATTGCATGCCCCAATCTTCTGTGCTACAGTTCAACATCATCATCAACTTCTTTCAAGCAACTCAGATCACCACTTTGTAGGGACTCAAATTCAGCAACGTAAATATTCTTGTATCTTTTGGCCACAAGTACCACCTCATCAGTTAGTAGATTAGTAACTATGCATATCTTTGACACGATCTCCACCTTATTTCCTTTATAACATATTTGAGAAACACTCATGAGACTGTACTTGAGGCCATTGACATAGTACACGTTCTCAATAGAGTGGGTGAGTGATTTCCCAATCTTTTCAACTCCAAGAATGTACCCTTTTTTCCCATGGCCAAAGGATACACTCCCTCCCTGCATGGATTTTAGCGAAAGAAAGTCCATGGTATTCCCAGTCATGTGCTTTGAGCATCCACTATCCATGAACAATTGTTGATTGTTTCCTTTCACTATTCCCTGCACAAGGAAATCAAGGATTATATTTAGGAACCCAAGAAAGTTTGGATCTCTTGTAATAAGAAAGAGGATGAATAAGTGATCTTTTAGTCATGCAAGTAATATTCGTTTTTTATGAGTGGCACCTGGTCCCTTTTCAGCAGTTTCTCTTTCAGCAAAAACTTTATTTTTCTGAAGAGACTGAACCCTGGCTTGGCAATTTTCTTTGAAATGCCCATTGTTCCCACAGTGGGTATACAACCAATTATCTGGTACAGTAACATACTTGCTATGAGGGTTGTAAGGAGTTCTCTCCCTTTGAAACCCTATTCCCTGCCTGTTTCCACCATTATTAACGTACATGGTAGTAATAGCATCCCAAGACCAGGTCCACTTAAGAGACTTTTCAAGGTCATTTTTTACTCTTTTCAAATCTTCTTCAAGTTCAACACATAAACTAGTTTTTACAGCATTTAACTCGTTTTCTATCCTAATATGTGCTTTACTAGCAACTCCTTTTCCTTTATCAGAATTTTCAATCCCACATTCTATTTTGAGTTCCTCTATTGTTTCCTTCAAATCTATAATCACAACTAAGATATCATCTCTTTCTTGCTCTAAGGCATCAATTTTCTCCACTAAGTCATTATTTTCTTCATTGAAATTTTCAATGGTTTCTTTTAGTTCAACAACTACTACCATCAGATCGTCTCTTTCATGTTCTACACTAGCAATTTTTTCCAGTTAGAACCACCTTTTCATTTTCCAGATTACTTATGGTTTCCTTCAGATCAACCACACAAACTACCAGGTCATCTCTAGTTTGTTCAGCATCTCCTAACTCTATGGTTAAGACATCCTTAGCATCTACAAGTCTATGATAGACATCAAATAACACATTCTCTAATGATATGATTTTCTTAGGAGAGTAGGATTTCAGATTTCTCCGAACATCCCTGAAATTAACCTTATCATTGTCATCATCTTCATCATTGTCTGATTGAGACATTAAAAAAATATTGAATCATATTCATTTGAGTCAGTTTCAAATGTAGAACTATCACTTGCATCGGTTTCTTCTTCAGACTCACTAGAGGAATCTCCCTATACTAAAAGAGCTGGCTTCACAACATTGTCAGCGGCATTTTTTCTTTTGAAGCGTTTGTCGGGAACCAGGTTCCTCTTGGCTGCTTTATCAGAGTTGTACTTGAAGTGTTCTTGCTTTAGGAGAGGGCAATCCTTGATGAATTCCCTGGCTTTCCACATTTATGACAAATGTCATAATTCTTTGGTTTGCTGGAACTACCTCTCTTTAGTATCCCTCCATTTCTTCTGACCATTTTTTGAAACCTTCTAGTTAAGTAATCCATGTCATTGTCCTCCTAACTTGAGTCATTTCTTTTAGCTTGAGTACCAGGTTCTTTTCCTTCTTTGGTTCTCTTCTTTCTGTGTCCTTCTTCTTCTTCATTTTGTAGGTTTTTAGATTTTCAACTAGCTCATCTATGGTTAGCTCCTGAAAATCCTTTGCTTCAGCAATGGCATTCACTTTACTCTCCCATGAACTAGTAAAGACACTGAGAATTTTCCTTACGAACTTGTTCTAGGAATGATTTCACCAAGCGAGTGTAGCTCATTTATGGTGGAAGTGAATCTTGTGTGCATGTCTTGAATGGATTCATCGTCCTTCATTCTGAAGAGCTCATACTTAGTTGTGAGCGTGTCAATATTAGATTGCTTTACTTGAGTGGTTCCCTCATGTGCTGTTTGCAAAACTTCCTGATCGGTACGAACCCTACACCACTACAAAGTGGAAAGAGTGGTCGAAGTAGCTTTTACCCGAGATGGTCAGGATCGAATCCATAGGGAGATAGAATTGGTTGGGATTTGGTTTCCTATTTAAAGTAGTAATGCGTAGTGCTTTTAATTGCACTTCCAATCATAGTTGGTCTTTTGAATTTTTCTACTTTTATGCTAATGGGATGCTAAAATTAACTAAGAATGATTGCTAGAAAGGTTTTCTAAATGGTTAAGCAGGAACTAGGGAAGTGACTCTCTCCTAGGTAAATACTTGATGGGATCCAAAATCTAAGGCCAAGTTGTTACGTTGGGGATTTCGATATAGCCAATGCACGGAACTACCAACTCTATACCTCTCGGTAGCTCGAGTGACTTTGCCCTAATTGACTTTCTCAAGACCAATTGGGTGTCAAAATTGTGCAAGCAATTTAGGCTGAAGTTGGGTATTATTATCTCTAGGTTTAACCCGTTAATTGGGGCTATAAATCTCTTGATTACACCCCAATTTCTTGTTGGACTGATTTTTCTAAATGCATACTCTCTTTCTCAAGAAGAGCCTAAGTAAAAAATGCACAGATTAGTGTTTGCAACCATAATTCAACATGAAAAACACAAATCAGTCCAAATATCAAACACCCATAAACATTTTGGCCTTAAAACAAAAGACCCATCAAATACCCACACTAAGGTTGAGCCATAACCTTAGCTAATGGATCTAACTACTCATAATAATGGAAGAAAACCGATAAATAGATGAAGAATAGTCCATATAATTTAATCACAAGCTAATACTTGAAGATTCAATGATAAAACCACTATAAAATTACTTAAAATGGTCAAGAATAGCCATTCACGTACTCAGCCCAAAGTTAGATTACAAAAGATACCCTAAAAATGTGAAAAGAAAGTATTTATACCAGGCTAAATTTTCTGGACAAAAATACCCCTGATGAGGTATTGCGGTCTGCACAAAATATACCGCAGACCGTGCCGAGGCTTTGTGGCTTGATTCTGCATTCTCTGAATCTGGCCACCGCAGGCCGCATAAAATGCACCGCGATCGGGGTGGCATGCGGTCCGCTCAAAATGTCTTGCGGACCACGCTAGCTTCAATCTTCATTTCTCATACCTCTCTAAATCTCATCTTCGCGGACAGCATAAAATGGTTTGCGGCCACGGTGAGGCTACTGCTGTTCGCACAAAATGGTTTGCTGCTACAGTGCTTGAGTTACCAAAAACTGCACCTCTCTGAATCTCATCACTGCGGACCGCACTAAATGGATTGCGGCCGCAGTGGATCTGTTTCAACTGTGCTTGGACTTGTTCTTGGTACTTGTGCATATTTCACTCCTTTTTGTGCTGGTTTTGACAAATTGTCACCTTTTTGACCAAACCCTACAAACAAGTACAACATGTAAGCCTTTGGGACTATTTTGTATATATTTTTAATCAAAACTCAAGTAAAAAGGAGTGTAAAATGAACTAAAATCCCTAGTTATCAACTCTCCCAAACTTAAGCTTTTGCTTGTCCTCAAGCAAACAAAATAAGATCCACCTCATTAAGAGTAAATCCAAGAAAATTCAGTTGACCTAAAATGACCTTATCTAGCATCAATTGGGACTAACAATTGCCCTCAACTCAAATGAATCATTAGCAACATTCACTCTTTTAAGCACCATGGTTTTAGTGCGACACAAGAGCATCAAGAATTGAATCAACCCATCAAGGGAACTCTTTCTACTACCTTGGAAATTATGGAACCCAAACTCATACATCCTCAACTTTCCCTAAGCAAACCTCACTTTCAAATTGTAACACTCAGAACGAGGATAGTGGAAACACTCTCATCTCTCTCAAAGAAAGGTCATAAGTCCGGCTCTAAGTACTATAAGCTTGCCTCTTATGTGAGTCACCACTAATGTAAGCTTCATTCAACTCAAGATCATATAGGCTTTTGTGGAGTCATAGTGAAGGATTTTGGTTCAGGGTAGGAAATATTTGGTCTATGTTGGTTCCATCTTCCCTTAAGCACTTCAATTGCTTTATTTTGGCACACATTCTCTTGACTTTTTAAGTCATTTACTTCTTTCTTAGGGGTTATAGAGACACACCGTCACTCTTTCTTGTTCATTTCAAACCTTTTTCTCCTTTTTAGGCTTTCCACACCTTTCATAACTTTACTTTTATTCAATCCCTTCATTTCTTCTATATTATTTTTGACTTTTTGATTTTCTTTCCTTTTTCATTGCCTTTCATTTTCTTCATTTGTACCTTTTACCACTTTGTTGCATTCCTCGTCTCTCCCCCCAAACTTATGTTTTTGCCATGTGCTAAGGAAAGATTGGGTGCCAAGAAAGGGTCTTTTCAAAATGGGTAAAGGCTTGCATCATGGTTTTTGAAGGAAAAAGGGCTATGGCTCAAAAGGGTTGACTAGGGACATTATCATTGGTAGGCTATGGAAGTTTTGAAGATATCATTTGGATCAAGGAGAGCCTATAATCACTTCTCAAGTCAAATTACACTTAGGATTTCGCCTAGACAAACATTCAGGGCAAGTTCTAGACTAATGACACGGGACTTGGTCTTGTAATTAAAATTCTGACCACACAAGCTCTAGGATTGCTAAAGAGATAGAGTCGGGGCCCACAATGACCTTAGCTATGATTTGAGCAACACAATGGTCCCGTAAAACTACTTGATAATTATCAGCCAACAAAAGAGTCTTAAGGTCACAACTTTCACCGTCATATACACAACAATTTGTTTTTGATCATAGGATCAAAGGCAAATGCGTTAGGCCTAAGTGAAGCTTTGCATTAGGCCCAAGTGAAGGTTGTCATGACATCCATCATCGGGAAGAGCCACCCAGTTCACACAAATTCTACCTTTGGAAAAAACCGTGGCATTAAGAAACCAAAGGCTTATTGCATGCAAAACTAAAAATAAGAAGCTATCAAATTGAAATAAGAAGCTAGTAAAGAAGAGAAATGCGGAAAGTAAAATGAATATGTACAAGAGGGGATTTAGTCGAATATACATAAGGGTTAATGAATATATACATCATAAAGTAACTTTATATACAGACCAAAGTTGCAAAAATACGAAAAGTGACCTAAAATGGTAAAATTATGTACATACCAAAAGTGAAAATCAAAGCATATAAAAAACGAGAGTAGTGTCATATATACAAGCCAATGTCATCAAAATAGGGCTACCCCCTCAAATGAAAGCTAGCATTGTCCTCAATGCTAACTAACCAAAATAAGACTAGTAAAAGATAGAGAGTAAAGAGAAAACTCCCTATTGGCCCTCCGTCTGCATAGGATCATGAGTCTGGGTCCCTGGGTTCTCAGACTGCTCGGGAACCTGTGGCTGGATCCTTGTACTCTGTGTCTGCACTGGGTCCTGGGCTTGTACTAGGTCCTGGGGCTGGCTAGAGGAACCTCCCTATGGGTCCTCCAACTCTATCACATCATCATCAGCATGGGGAGTCACCCTCTTCTTATTTGCTGGCCTCTATATCTCCTTCTCCGGCTCAGGATGGGCTGCTGGAACCGGGTGATGAAATGAAAGGTACAAAGGCAAGTGATCAACCTTCAGTTTCTCCACCTCCACCCCCAACTCTTTCACTGACTCCTTCGATGCCCGAGTCTTTCTCAACTTCTTTGTTTCTTTGGTCCCCAAAAGTAGCCACCAAGTACTTTTACTTACTCATGTGGTAAGCCAGTGCTGCCACGTATTTGGAGTATAATTAATTAAGTTTTATCCACTTATTAGTTAGTTGGGTAATGTCCTGTTACCCGGTAATTAATCAATTACCCGTATAATTTAAAAATTACCACAAATTACTTAAAATTCTACTTATTTCTAATATACTTTATATATACTTTATACATTATATTATCGTAGTTATATGGTACCTTGCATGGTACTAGTTCATAATTATCGGGAATTATCGCTCAACCCGTATTTTATCCCAAATTGGCCACTTTCAACGAAACTCGTTTCCTTAATTCATGTACCCTTTATCCTTCATGATACTTCTTTATCACTTGTTATAAATAGCATAAATACATTAAATTCAAGATGATCTCATCCCCAAGTCTACGTGAATTAAGTAAAGACAAAACTTTTAATGTACGAAAATGCGAGATGTAACAGATATGTTAATGAAATATGATTAGAAATGTATTAGAATCCTAAGGTTTGTAGGTGAAAATCGCCTCTCCAAATCTCCTCATACCGAGTCTACGGTTCAAAAATATGAGAATGAGTTTAAAAATCCCGTCTCCCAGCCCTTTAACCAGTTGCATATGCCGCATTTGCGACACGGGGTTTGCATTTGGAAAATTTCAAAATCGTGGACTAGGGCTCGCATTTGAAAACCCTGACAGACTCAGCATACATCGCAATTGGGATAGAGTGTTTTCAATATCAAATTGCTGGACATTGCAAAAGAGAACATTTGTTCGCAAATGGAACTAGGGTGAAATTTGGCAAGCTCGCAATTGCGACATCAAAGCCCTTACTATCACCTTCTCAATTGCGATGCTGGTGCTCCCAATTTCAATGCATGAGCACCAACAATATCAGTGATCTAATTTCAGTCCAAAACTATTCTGAAACATGAGTGAAACTGACCCGAGGTCTTGGGGCTCCAAACCAGCCCTTCACAAAAATATAATAATATCATACGAACTCTCTCGTGTGATCAAAACAAAAAAATAACATCTAAAACTACATATCAAACACTAAAATGGATTATTTTCAAAGAAATTTTCAAGAACTTCTAGAATTACAATTAAACGTCCAAAGTCTGTCAAATCAAATCCAAATGACACCTAATTTTGCAAAGTTCTAAATACCATAACGGACCTATTCCTAGTCCCTAAATCAAATTTCGAGCTTGATATCTAGAAGTCAACCTACAGTCAAACTTTTCAAGTTTAGATTGCTAAATTTTAGAAAATCGACACAAATCAACCTACGGACTTTCAAAATCAATTCCAGGCATACACCCAAGTCCGAAATCATTATACGGAGCTATCGTAGCCATAAAAACACTGTTCCAGGGTCATTTTAACAAAAGTTAAAGTCTGGTCAACATTTTCAAATTAAAACTTTTAAGTCAAGAATCAAGGGTCCAAATCAACCCTAAAGCTTCCCGGAAGGAAACTAACTAACCTCGCAAGTCAAAAACCATAAACACAAAAGTGTGATGCAATAAAAGGGGTAACGGGGCGCAATTAAAAAAAATGACTGATCGGGTCGTTACATTCTCCTCGTCTTAAAATAAATGTTCTTCCTCGAGTGCGCATAAGGACATAGCTGAAGTGGTGAATAGATGAGGATGACAACTCCACATGTCATGATCATCTTCCAGGTTGGATCCTCGACCGGATGACCCCTCCATTGAACCTTCACTAAAGCAATAGCCTTTGATCTCAACTTTTGGACTTTTCGGTCCAAGATAACCATATGCTCCTTAATATAAGTCAAACCCTCGCCAATATGATTGTGCTAAAGTCTAGGGAATGAGATGGATCGCCATAATACTTCCTGGGCATAGAGACATGGTACACCGGATGAACCGCAGATAAACTAGGTCGAAAGGCAAGCTTGTAGGCCACTATCCAATCCTCTCAAGGATCTCAAAATCTCCGATATAGCTAGGGCTCAACTTGACTTTTTTCTCGAACCTCATCACACCCTTTATGGGTGAATCTCGGAGTAAGACTCTCTCTAACCATGAATGCCACATCGTGAACCTTCAGACCCGTGTTACTCTTTTGTCTAGATTGGGCTATACGAAGCTGATCCTTGATCATCTTGACCTTCTGCAAAGCATCTTGAACCAATTCTGTGACTAATAATTTAGCCTCTCCGAATCAAACCACCCAACTAGAGAACGACACTATCTCCCATATAGCGCTTCATAAGGAGCCATCTGGATACACGACTGGTAGCTTTTGTCTTAGGTAAATCTGCAAGTGGCAAGAACTAATCCCAAGTGCCCCTGAAATCCATAACACAAGCAACGAAGCATGACCTCTAAAATTTGAATAGTGGAGGGTGAAATATTGTACTAAAATCAACTCGTATGCCTAGCTCATGCTATAAAGATTTCCATAAATGTGATGTAATCTGCAGAGATTGGTCAGAGATGATGCATATCGGTACGCCATGAAGTTTGACAATCTTACGAATATAAACCTGAGCCAGTTGCTCTGAAGAATTGGTAGTCATTACCGGAATGAAATAAGCTAACTTGGTCAACCTATCCACAATCACCCATACCGTGTCACACTTCTTTTGAGCTTGTGGGAGTCCAAAAATGAAGTTCATGGTGACACGCTCCCATTTCCACTCAGGAATCTCAAGCCGTTGAAGCAAACGACTCAGCCACTAATGTTCATACATCAACTGCTGACAATTTAGGCAGCGAGCTACATACTCCACTATGTCCTTCTTCATCCTCATCCACTAATAGTGATGCCTCAAGTCTTGATAAATCTTAGCGGCACCCAGATGAATGGGGTATCGCAAACTATGGGCCTCCTGAAGAATCAACTCACGCAAACCATCATTGGGCACACATAACCGGCCCTACATCTGTAACACATCATGATGCCCTATAGTAACCTCCTTGGCATCTCTTTTTTGAACTGTGTCCTTGAGGAGAAACAAATGTGGGTCATCATACTAAAGCTCTCTAATACGATCATATAGAGAAGACTGAGAAACCACATAGGCAAAAACTTGAATGGGCTCTGAAACATCCAATCTAACAAACTGGTTGGATAAGGTTTGAACATCCAATGCTAATGGTCTCTCTACTGTCGGTAGATATGCTACACTACCCAAACTTTACACCTTTTGACTCAAGGAATTGACCACTATATTTCCCTTCCCGGGATGACATAGAATGGTGATATTATAGTCCTTAAGCAACTCTAACAATCTTCACTACTGCAAGTAAGATCTTTCTGTTTGAAATTATTTTGTAGACTCCGGTGGTCGGTAAAGACCTTACAAGGGACACCGTACAAATAAGGCCGCCAGATCTTCAATGCGTGAACAGTGGCTGCCAGCCCTAAGTCATGGACCTGATATATCTTCTCATGGGTCATCGGCTATCAAGATGCATAGGAAATCACCATACTGTCTTGAATCAACACCGTGCCAAGGCCAACACATGACGTATCACCATACACAATATAAGACCCCGAGCCTATTGGTAACACCAACACTAGGTTGTAGTCAAAGAACTCTTGAGCTTTGCAAACCTCGCCTCACACTCTCAGTATTTCTTAAGGGAGCACCATTTTGGGTCAATATGGTCATAGGTACAACAATAGATGAGAAACCCTCTACAAAACGATGATAAACTCGGCCAAACAAAGGAAACTTCGGATCTCAGTAGTTCAAGAAGGTTTGGGACAATTCTATACTGCTTCAATCTTCTTCAGATCTACCTTGATCCCCTCACTCGACACCACAAGACCAAAAAAGCCACTGAATCAAGCTAGAATTCATACTTTGAGAATTTTGCATATAACTTCTTCTCTCTCAAGTTGTGGAGTACGATCCTTAAGTGCTGCTCATGATCTTCCCTACTGCGGGAGTAAACTAAGATGTCATCAATAAATACAATGATGAATGAATCAAGATAAGGCTGCATTACATTGTTCATCAGGTGCATAAGTGTTGTTGGGGTGTTGGTCAGCCCAAGTAACATCACAAGAAACTCGTAGTGACCATACTTAGTCCTAAAGGCAGTCTTTGGAATATCCGGACCTCGAATCTTTAGCTGATGATAACTTGTCCAGAAATTAATCTTTGAGAACACTTTCGTACCCTATAGCTGATCAAATATGTCATCAATGCATGGCAATGGATACTTGTTCTTCAATATAACCTTGTTCAACTGATAATAGTCATTATAAATACGCATAGAACCATCCTTCTTCTTTACAATCAAGATCGGACCACCGCACGACAATACACTAGGCCGAACGAAACCCTTATGAGGCAAATCTTGAAACTGCCCGTTTAACTCCTTCAGCTCCACTATGTCCATACAATATGGTGGAATAGAAATGGGTCAAGTGCCCGGTAATAAGTCAATACCAATCGATAACCCTGTCGGGCGGCATGCCCGAAAGATTTACTAGAAATATATCTAGAAAGTCTCTCACTACTAGAACTGACTCAACGGTAGGAGTTTCAGCACTAACATGCCTCCTAAATTCTAGATAAGCATCATATCCCTTATTGACCATCCATTCAGCCTTTAGAAATGATACAACCCTACTAGGAAAATAATCTAATGAACCCCTCCACTTTAACCGTGGTAAACCTGGCATAGCTGGCGTCACATTATTGGGGTGACAATCTAGAATAACATGATATGGTGACAATGAGTACATACCAAAAATATCAAAGTCTATGACACTAAGTAATAATAGATCAAATCTAGTCTCAAAACCACCAATAACAGCTAAACACGACTGATAAACGCGGTCCACAATAATAGAATCTCCCACAAGCATGGACACATAAACATGAGAATTCAAATAATCACAAGGTATATCCATATAAGGACAAGTAAGATGACACATATTAATAAGTGGATCCTGGATCAAATAAGACTGATGCATCTTTATGTCAAAATAGAACCGTACATGTAATGACTGAGTCTGAAAAAACTTCCTCTGTCCTACACGGTAAATCATAGAATTTGGCCTTGCCTCCCTCTCTAGGGTGACCTCTACTCGTCTGTTCCCCACTCTTAGTTTGTTGTGCGGGTTGAGAGGTAACTAGAAGCAATCATGGCCTGAGAAGTCTACGGACTTAACTGAATACGTAAAGCCTGATTAGTTTGGGAAGGTGCACCACTTCTAAATCTAGGATAGTCTCTTACCATGTGGCAGCTATTGTCATACTCAAATGAAGCTCTAGAGGACGTGGCAGCCGGGACTGGCTCGTGGCTGGTCAGCTAGACTGACCGCTGAAAGCACCCCGTGCAGGACGTGCACTAGAAAGTGTCCGAGCAAAGTGTGCAACCTGAGACCTCAGAAGAACAGAAGCACCACTAGAAGCTGGAAGTGCTGAATGAACTGGACAACTCACATAGCCCCTACCAAGACGGGTTGTAACTGTAACGTGACCACCAATAAATCCTCGTGTACCACGAGGCCTCTTGGCCTCCTTATCATCTCTCTCACAGCCCCGCATACCCTCCATACTCCGTGCAATCTCAACTACCTTGTCACGCCCTAAAATCTGAGGAACGCGACCGACGCTCAACCGAGTAAACCCGACTGAGCAAGCCTGACAGGTTTCATACATACTACCCAACCCAACTCATAATTAAATAAGAGATGGGCTCTATTAATCATTCTTAGTAAGTGTTTTATTAACAATTCCATTTCATTTCCATTGGTAGCTTAAATCATAAGTATCAAAATATTACAAGTTTTGTAAATCGTTGCCAAATATCAATATTTCAATCTTAATTCCAATACCCAACACAACCCACAACCTATCTACGGAGCCTCTAAATATAATTGAAGAATAATACAGAAATGCCAGCAACAAGGCTCAGGCTATACCTTACTCAAATACAAAAATAAGACTTCGAAAAGAACAATGGCATAAGCCACGCATGGCCCCGAGGGGAAAGGGGCTCACCAATACAGCTGACGGAAAGTGGAGGAGGTGCTACTACCAGTGGGCTGGAGTGCCTGCTATAGAACCACCTACAATCATAACACGAATGTAGCGCCCACGGCAAAAGGGACGTTAGTACATTTGAATTGTACCGGTATGTATAACTATACACCATTTTACTAGAAAGAACTATCAAACAGGTATAAGTAAATAACGTGGGTAAATCAAGGATGCAATTCATATAGTCTCTCATACAATTTCCAAAACATAGATTGTGGCATTTCTATCACATATTCACCACTATTCTCAATACCACCGCCATCTTGAGCGGAGTCCGGTCACGACCCGACCGGCTAGGTCACCTCATTAAAGGCATTACTCTCAATCAATATTTCATTTCCCCTTATTCGGAATTCAATATCGGCACATTACCACCATGTGTGCAACATAGTGTCCGATCACGACCCGATCGGCTAGGTCACCTCATTGGAGGCATTACTCTCAATCAATATTTCATTTTCCCTTATTCGGAATTCAATACCGGTACATTACCACCATGTGTGCAGCATGGTGTCCGATCACGACCCGATCGGCTAGGTCGCCTTGCCTAGGCATTACTCATTTGTCATTAGTCAACACCTTTGAATCTTTCTTTCACATATATCCTATCAATCCCTTGGCACCCAAGGCCACCATTATCACATCGTTTCTCTTTTAAATATTCATTTAACAAGTTGTGATCATAGACACATATACCACAAAATAATTCAAGTTGCAATCACAGGTAAGTGAGCACATAGCTAGCATGAATAATTCTTTGTTTCGATGTTGGCTCATAGCCCAAGTATTTCAACACATAACTGTACTTTTTCATCCTTCTCTAATTATCAAGAATGGTACATTATTCACATTGAGGCACATCCTTCACGAATATGCATAGATAATTGCAAATAAATTAATGCATAATAACAATCAATACACTAACCAATTCAACTCTTACCATACTTTCATAAATGACAACGGAGCTCAATTTCTAATAAAAGGGGATTTTATCCATACATACCTCAATAAAGCTTTCCTTACTGCACTTCGATCTCTTGAGATGAAGGTCTAGGGTTCTTCACTTGATTTTCTTCAAGGATTTAGCCATATCTTATGGAGTAATTTGATGGGGAGACTTTCCCTCTCTAAAAACCCTCTCTCTCCCTCTAGAAATGCTCAGAAGAATGCTTAAAATGAGCTATAACACCGGATATATCGATAGGGAGGTCGGGTTACAAAGTAGAAAATTAGAGCCCCGAGTCAAATATGCGATCGCATTTGCGATCGTAGAGTAAACATGCGGTCCGCATAATGGACTGCAAAATGCTCCCCAGAAACTGGACACTCTGACTGAGTCTGCGGTAGAAATGCGGTCCGCATTCATATTCTGCGGTCGCAAAGTGCACCGCAGAACAGACCCTCACAAAATTCAAAGGAAATTATGTGACGACTATGTGGTTCGCATTTCAATTTTGCAACAAATTTCAACCAATATTCTGACTAACTCCATGGAAGATATGCGGTCCGCATACCTAATTTGCGGCCGCATTCTGGACCGCATTTTTTTGCATTTTTCTGGAAACTTAATCTTGACTTTTTAATGCATTATTCAATCCAAAAAGGTCCGCGCTGCGGCGAGCTTGCTGCGAGGTATATTTATGAATTGCTAACATATGCTCCTAACTTGGCACCACAGGATCCGGATTTTCGAGTAGGGATTTCACGGGGCCTTACATACCTACTGATAAGGAGTATCTATCTCCAACTCTCTAGAAATGTTGAATCTAATACCATATTTGAGCCCTCGATAAATCAACAGACTTGCTCTCTGACTATATAAACCAAGGCAGGTGCATGTTTGGACAAATCACTGAATCGGACAGCATACTGTAACACTATCATAGAACCTTAGCTAAGGTACCGAACATGCTCAGAAACTGTACGAGGGTCTGCCGAACTGCTGGGGTGGAAATAGGCACCTCATGTGCCTGTCCCCTTACTGGAGCTACTGGTGGATCCTCTTTCGTAGACCAGGCACGTGCTCTGGCTGCACCACGTGCCCATCCTCGGCCCCAGCCTTTCCCGACTTTAGCAAGGGGTACAGGTGTCTGATCGTCGGATCCAGTGGTACGTGTCCTCACTATATGTGAGAGAATAGGAAGTCAAAGAAATTGTTTTCAAAATCAACCAATTCGCATGATAAGGAATCAAAGAAGTGAATTTTTCCTAACAGTTTCACAACCTCTCGCAGATAAGTACAGACGTCTCCGTACCAATCCACAAGACTCTACTGAACCAGCTTATGACTCGTAACACCTATGAACCTAGAGCTCTAATAACAACTTGTTACGACCCTAATTTTCCACAATAGGATGTCATGATGGCACCTAGTCTCTACGACTAGGTAATCCTAACATTTGCTAACAATTGAATAGAATATAATTAACAAGGTACCAAAAACAAAACTGAATAACTAATAAAAACTTTCTGAAAATAGAATCTCATCAATACACACCAAAAAACCAGTGGAACTGAGTCATAAGCTCTACAGAGTATAACTAGAGTACTACTACCTCACTATATAACAGGAAATACAATAGTAAATGAGAATAAGTGAAGGTGACTTTGAGGCCTGCGGAAGCCGAGTAGGCATATACCTTGAAGTCTCTGCTAAAGGCAGCTAGTAGGTAATCCCTAATGACCAACATGAGTAGACTTACCTGTATCTGCATAAAAATTGTGTAGAGCGAGTATAAGTATACCACAACGATACCCAATAAGTAACGAGGCCAGGTGAAGACACCTACTAGGATATAAATAAACAATATGAAAATGTAATACGGATATGTAATGGAAAGTCAAGAAACAGTTGATACGAAACAAGATGATAAACATGAACTAGTACCGAAAATCAATAATGGAAGTAGAATAAAAGAAGTAGCTAAAAGGGCTGCAATGATCATGTACGGACAACAACTTCTAGAATAATAAAGAAAGAAACGACAAGAAATATTCCCACCAAAAAACTTGCAACATGAAATAAACAATAAGAATCACAACGAGGTACCGCCTCGTGTATAATGAAATCAAAACTGAGGTACTGTCTCATTTAATCAAGAATTACAACTGAGTTATCACCTCGTATTCACATTTCTCAATTTCAATCACAATCTTTTCATATACTGCCACGTGAGCCTTACATTTGAAGTAGGTTTTGAAAACAGTTTTCTCGAAATAGCTACACACATTTTATCCCACCTTATGACTCCATGTGGATTAACGTAGTTCCCCTACAAGCAACACACACATAAGTATCACCTTATACCCCTGCATTAATATTAACCCTAAGCCTTATACCGCTAGATGCGCGTCACTCACATATCACAATAACAGTTTGCACCACAAGTGCCCATATATCATAACTTTCCAACAATAACAACAATACCAACATTTCCACAATAATAGCTCATGGCTCCACCACAACGTATATAAGAATATGAACAACAATAATGAATATTAAATGCTCAAAAAAGTAGATGCATCAACAATAACTAACTTCGAGTCAACTTGTTAACGACTTTCACAACTTCAACATCAATTAACTCAACAATGACAGAAATAATGGATAACCACGATATTAGATAAGACCAACTCACAATAAAAGATAAAACATTCAACAATTAGTTTCAAATAATGGAAACCAATAAGGAAAGGGATAACATGAACAATTACTTCAGGTAAATGATAATCAATAAGGAAAGAGTTGACAACTTCAAATAATGATAATTAACAACAAAGAGATAGCATGTAATAATAAAAAAAGCAATAAGTTCAACTAAAGCATGAGAGAAAATGATGAATTAGGAGGTAGAACAAGTATTAACGAAATCATTTAAGGCATGTAAGGATAGATTAATACAAGTAAGAATAGATTGACTAAGAGAATTAGAACATGATATGGCATTTAATTAGAGCATGAAAATAGTCTAAGAATCTTACACTGGTCAAATACCATGTAAAACCCATATACCCACTCATCACCTTGCATACACGGATTTCACTTAGAACAGTTGAATCAAACAATACCAATCCTAAGGGGGTAGTTCCCTCACACAAAGTTAGGAAACACACTTACCTCAACTACGCCAATTCAACACTCGGAAATAGATTTTCCCTTAAAATCCTCCTCCACACAGCTCAAATCTAACAAAAATCAACACAATATCATCAAACAATGCTATAGAATTCAATTGCAACAAATAAAGTTAAGATCTTTACCCTTATCCCAAAAAGTAAACCTAGGGCCCGCCCGATCAAAACCCGGGTTTGATGGCTAATTTCGTCTACCCGTGACCCCACAAGCTCATATATTGGATTAGTTTCGAAATCCGAGTCCATATCGACTCTCAAAACTCAAATTCTTATTTTTCAAGAACTTGACAAAGTTTCCCTATTTTTTTTACTTCGATTCACATGATTTTGATGTTAAACGCTAAGATATATTGATGGAATAGATTAGAAATATATTAGAATCAGTTACCTAAGGTTTGTAGGTGAAAATTCCCTCTCCAAATCACCTCCTACCGAGGCTAGGGTTCAAATATATAAGAATAAGTCAAAAAATCTCGTCTCTCATCCCTTTAACCAGCTGTAGATGTCGCATTTGCGACACATGGTTTGCATTTGCGAACACTCGCAATTACGTACCAGGGCTCGTATTTGTGAACCCTGACAGACTCAGCATGCATCACAATTGAGATAGAGTCTTTGTAATTGCAAACTGGTAGACATGGTAAAAGTGAACATTTGTTCGCAAATGCGAACTAGGGTGAAATCTGGTAGGCTTTGCAATTGCGAAGGGGTTCTCGCAATTGCGACATTAGAGCTATTACTGTCACTAAACATCGTGGGCCTCTAAAATCAACTTCAAATGACACCAAATTTTGTAGACAAGTTTTAAATACCATAACAGGCATATTCCAAGCTCCACTGAGCTCGATAGCTAAAAGTCAACCTACAGTTAAACATTTCAGCTTTGAATTGCCATATTTTGGCAAAACTACACAAGTTAACCTACAGACTTCCAAAATCAATTTTGGACATACGCCTAAGTAAGAAATCATGATATGAAGCTATCAGAGCCATAAAAACATAGTTCCGGGGTCGCTTTCAAAAAAGTCTATCACGCCCTAACCTCGGGAGGCACGACCGGCACTCAATCGAGTGAACCCCAAATGAGTAAGCCTTATTAATACCTTTCTACCCCCAATCAATATGGTTAAGGGAACCATGTCATCATTTATTTAGACAATAGTAAAATTTGAACATTCACATTGTTAAACCATTTTCATGCCACAACCCTTAAACCATGGTTAAGCTTTTAATAATTCATACAGTTATTGTTTAGAAGAGCTAGAATACAAAGTTATCACATGGTTCATTGACCTATCCAATGCCCGTACATAAACCACTCCAACGTCTACGGAGCCTCTAAGGATACAAAAGACAATAATGACCATGTCGGCAACAAGGCCCCGGCTATACCTCAAAATTGAATATCCATAACAAAAGATGTACAACATAACCCCTTGAAGGAGAAAAGGGCTCACCAAGACTTTGGGAAGAGGATGCTCCGCTATGTGCGATCAGAACTATCCGCTATGGAGCCACCTACATTCATTTAAAAATGTACCACCCTCGGCAGAAGGGATGTTAGTACCATGGAATAGTATAGTATGTATAACTAAACACCATCCTCTTAGAAAGAACAACCATACCAGAGTAAAGAGGAAATCGTAAAGGCATCAAAGTTTCAAATAAGCACCATGTCAACAATATAAGGAGGTTCACATGATTTTCACATAGTTTCTAAAATTTTAGATTGGTGCATCCCACACTGTTGCATCATTATCCACATTGCCACCGCTTCCTTGAGCGGAGTCCGATCACGGCCCGATCAGCTAAGCTATCTCCCCCAGACGTTACCATTATTTCATTCACACTTTCTAGTTTTAGTCATTAATATATTACCACCATGTGTATATATCATGGCGTCTGATCACGGCCCAATCGGCTAAGCTGTCTCCCAGAGACGTTACCATTTTTCCATTATTGATATCACTCCAATCTTTGGTTACACATATATTAGTTTACCGGCATTTGGGGCCACAATTTCCACATTCCACAATTCACTTTCACATTGTTCCCATTTTCAACATTTACTTTGCCACTTAAGATCCTATACAAAAGCAATTTAAGTTATAAGCATAGAGAGGAATTCGTCAAGTTTGGCATATTAGTCCCAAAGTAACCTTGGCATGACATTTAGGCATTTAGCACATAGATCATGTTCTTCAAACATCCTCCATTTACAAAGAATAACACATTAAACACATGAAGAAGTGTCTACCACATACATTTTCACAACATTAATTCACTTAACATAACAAGTACTACGTCAATCACGTTTCGAACTTACAATATTCACATAGGCACCACGGAAGCTCAAAATCTATGAGACGGGGTTTTAGCCATACATACCTCAACAAAGCTTTCCTTAATTCTTACAAAAACTTCGGGACTCTTAGCACTTCAATATATAGGATAAGAATTACAAATCGAAACAAGAATTAGAGACATGGTTAAGATTTTATATCGTTCAGGTATACTATCAAGCACCAAATGTGCATTGTGATCTTAGGTCTTTTTTTGATAGAGATTTCTTCAATGTTATACTCCAATTGTTGTCTCTTTAGTTCTCATCCTCCCTATACCCCATTATCTCTTATGCATGCAAGATTATTAGCCTTTCTTCCCAAGAACTAAATTGTTATTCACTTATTTTAAATAGAAATTTCGAAATTATAGATTATGAAACAAGTTCTTTCCTTCTTAGGGTGAATACCTAGCAACTCTCTTGACAATCTTCAAGATTTTGGGGTGAGAGTTGGGTGTGGATTAGATGAAGGTCACTCCCTCTCTCTCTAGAACTCCTTTTCTCACTCTATTTTCAGTAAAAATAACATAGAGAAGGTCGGATGGGATATTTTTAATAGGATGGGGTCGGGTTTTATAAATTATAAAATAAGAGCCCCGACTCAGATCTGCGATCACATACCTGACATGCGACCCACAAAAAGGATCGCAAAAATGGTCCTTGTTGATACCCAATTTTCTCCCACTTATTTTTATACTCGAAATACTCTCAAAATAGCATGTACATGCATATATAAGTATGCCAAGAATTTTGACATTTTTTTTCTAATTTTTAAAGCTTTTTAAAATCATTTTATTATTTGTTTTAGCAATACGAAATCCAATAATTATTCCCAAAACTATCATTTTGGTGAAGTAATTTATTTCCATCCTCATATTTACACCAAAATATAATAAATGTGACTTTTGCATATTTTTTACAAATTTACTTGATATTTTAAACTAAAATTGCAATTATAGCCTATATTACGATTAATGGCATTTTACACTTATAAAATTATTTCCAGTATTTTTAGATTAATGTTTATATATTATTAATTAGTTCAGTGCTTTTAATTTATTTTAAATTATTTTTTAACTATTTTTATATAAATTAAAGGGGAGAAATCGGTTATTTAACACATAGCCATTTCAATTGCAATTATAGCCTCAATTTAATCCCCAATCACACCCCTAATCAAACGAACCAATTTTATTATAACCCGACCCATACCCTTTCCTATCATACCCAAACCCGATCCCTATTTAACCCATTTAATCCCAGAAGATCAACGGCTCCCCTCTTCCCTTTCCTTTTTAATTCAAACAACCCCTTTACCCTCCCTCATTTCTCCTCAACCGCCGCCTCTGAAATCCTCCACTCTCTCAAACTCTCTCGAGGGTTATCAAACCCTAGCCATTTCATACCGTCTCAGACCGGAGATCCACCGGAATCTGTGGCCACCAAAGCTTTGGGGACCTTACACCCACCCCCTGGTGCTCTTATACACCAGTTCTTTGAAGATTCAAGGCCTGACCTTGAAGATCTCTACCCAGATTTTCTTCGATTCAGGGTTCTATAGCAGTCTTCGGCTTTACTCCGATGTATCATGGTCGTTCGAGCCCGAGTCTAACTCCTCCGGCTTAGATCCACGAGTTTTCCAGGCCTTTCTCACTTCTAGGTTTCTTCTGAAAGCCTAACCTTTCGATGTTCTTCTGATTTCTCTAGATCTGTCCTAGATCTGTGTTTATCTTAAGGTCTCAAACGTTTTCTCAAAAGGTTCTTTCAAAACTTTGTTGTTAAACCTTTCACCTTCTTTGATTTAGGGTTTCTTTGATTTTTAACATGCTCTACTGTGATTCTTATATGTTTCTTCTACTATGTCTCTTCTCAGATCCTTATGTGTTTCTTCTACCTCGTTCTTACGAGTTCTTTTATTGTACTCTTTGCATGATTGATCTTTTATTATGTTATTTATGAGTTTCTTCTACTGATAAGTACGTGTTCCTTTATGATTTTTGCTCTTATCCCATTAATATTTTTTGGCCTAACTTACTTGTTTTCATCTCTAGATTCGATTAATGGTAAAACCTTAGAATTTGGGGCTCATTCGAGTTTTGAGGCTACTTGCTATGTGATTTACTTGTGCTTTGTCTCTGAACTTGCCTGATTTCAAAAACTCTAGTTTTTTGGACTTATTTGAGTTCCTGGAATTGTTTCATCTACTGCTTCACTAAGTTTCAAAATCATTGATTCAACTTTGTTTCTTTATACGATTCTAATCTCTTTCTAAACTCTATAAGACCTTGTCATTTGTCCTTTTGCATGCCATCTGATATTCCCTCTTCTCTGAGATGACTACCATACTCCTATAGTCTACTACTTACTTATTTTGCAATTGCACGACACTTTCACTTTGTCTTAAATTTAGCCTCTCAGGCCTGTAACTTGTGTACTCTTTATATATGCTGAACTTCCCTACTAAATGGCTGTCAATTGTGATTGATTTTATACCTCCTATGTATAAGTGTGATTGATTCCTTTCCATGTTTGCTGGATTCCCTATTACTCGATTTGAGTAAAAGTTTTCCTTAGCTTTTCTGACTTGGTTCATTCGTGGACCAATACTTATAAAAAAAAAAACATCTTTGACTTCCTTGATTTATTATATACTGAAGAACCCTTATCTTATTTGTGTTAACCGTGTATTTTAAACTTCTTCCCTTAATTAAAACCCCTATGTATTTACCCCTAATGGCCTACTTTGCACAATTTGTTTATTTGATTTCTTTCCTTAAATGGTTTTTACCGTTTGAATCTGAATTCCTTAATTAAAGGAAGTCATGATTCTTAATTGATATTGAGTTCCTTAATTGTTTCCTTACCTTATTTTCTGCCTTTTTATCACACTATAAATACCTAATTTTTTCATTGAAAAAGAGAAGAAGAAGAAAAGGGAGATCAACACTCGAGTCTTTTTCTGAACTCACACTCACACACAAAGTATTCTCTTTTGCTGTTTGTACTGTGGCTTCTTTGCAAGACTTCTGCTTTCTTTTGCTTGTCTATTTCTGAAACTGGTATGTCTTTTATTTAAGCTTTTGCCTCATCCCTATGTGTTTATTCTGTAGTCTTATTCTTTTTTGTGGTGTGCTGTCCAGGTCCTGTAACTTATGCTAAGTATTTTTCCTTCTTTGCTGTTGTTCCCATATGAATCCCTACCCCCTAATCCCTTATATGTGCTGAGTTAAAGCCTTGGCCTGACAATATCCTAATTACTGCCCAGGCCTTGGTCTGACCTTCAATAGGTCCTAACTCTCCAATGTTTGGTTAGTAGGCTGGGTGGGGGTGTGCCAGCATTCTATGTTGCTGAGCATGACCACCAGCCTGCCTTGGCATCCCTTAATTCTCTCTATTGCACTTACACTTATTCCTAGATCCTAAGTTCTGCCCCCCTCCAATGAGCCTTACCTTAGGACCTTGAGTTCCCTCTGAACTTGGTCATTGGAGGGTTGGCCCTTCCACACTGCACTTTAATCCAGTTCTGTAATGATATCTGGGTGTAAGTATTGCCTGGAGTTCTTGAAACTCCTTGGAACTTTGACACACCCCAGATAAGAGAAAGGCTTTAGAACCCGACCCTGGCAGTTGGTTCATATCATATTGTTAGACCTTGGGTCTGAATTAGCCTCCTTGGATGTAGTTTAAAAGCTCTAATGTAATTTTATTTTTCTGCTTGATTCATTTGGTCTGTAATAAATTTGTAATAACTTATGGGGTTCTAGTTAAAAAGGGGGAGGGGGTCATTTATGTATGCTTAAGGGTAGATATCCTGCCTATAGGAGTTTTCTTTGAATTTTTGCATTTTCATATGTAGAGATCATGCTCATAGGAATTCTGCACTTTCATATATAGAAGTCATGCTCCTAGGATTTCTGCATTTTTATATGTAGAGATCATGCTCATAGGAATTCTGCACTTTCATAAATAGAAGTTATGCTCCTAGGATTTCTGCACTTTTATATGTAGAGATCATGCTCATAGGAATTCTGCACTTTCATATATAGAAGTCATGCTCCTAGGATTTCTGCACTTTCACATGTTGAGATCATGCTCATAGGAATTCTGCATTTTTATATATAGAAATCATGCTCATAGGAATTCTGCATGTAGAGACCATGTTTTTAAGACTCTGCATTTTTGCATCTATCATTAGGCAAATAGTTATAGGTTAAATAATAATCAATGGCATCCTAGATACCATGCTCGTAGGATTTCTGCACTTCTGGTACGCCTGTAAAAGTGTTTAAAATTAATGACGCTAGAAAACATGCCTATAGGAGCTATCAACCAAATTTGAATCAATCGTTTTAAGATTGGTCTATCAGTAGTAACCAACTGCAGAACTCGTTTCATTCTGTTAAAACTGGCAACTTTCTGCATTCAGTTTACCTTTTTATTTCAGAAACCAGTAGATGCCATGCCAGTAGGTAATTAATTAAGTGCATCAGTCTTCGATAGGTTACAACCAGGCGAGCCTAATGCAGATTTCTTGCCTCGAAATATGTGTTGAAACAGTCCGCTTAACGCTTAAGTCTAATTTGGACCTAATCAATATATGCAAGACATGCTAAACTACATGATTTCTGTGATTTGAGGAGGCCTGCTTGAGCCTTTAATTGTTTTACCTCCCCATTAATTGCATTATGTGTTTTGATTGGCGCCCTAGAATTTTATCCTTTTTAAACCTCTAAAACCCAAGCTTCCTCCCTTTAGGATTAGTAGTCCTAAGAGCCTCCAGGACTGATAGGTGGGACGGGTAATAGCATGTTGTAGGTAACGATACCATTCCGCGCTTAATACCTTAACGAGGTGGGAAGGGTAGACGTGGAGATGATGACCGATGAGCTAATACCACGTGCGAACCCTCTTTGAGGAGTGATTGTTGGGTATTGCATTGAAGTGATCCATATTAATCATAAACTTAGGACCCCTTTTTCCTTTGTTTGTCTTTGTTTGTTTTCTTTAGAATTGTTTAGACCTTTCAAATCTCTACTCTCTTTCTACATACTTTCACAAAGTTTCAATTTAATTGCAAGACTTATTTGATCCTTGATTGTTTATTTGTAAAGTCACAACATAGCATGGCCAGGAACCACACTAGTGGATCTTGAGGAGTGCCTAACACCTTCCCCTCGAGATAATTTCTAGCCCTTACCCGAACTCTAGTTTTCAAATTCAAAACCCTATGTGTCCTAATGAACTTAATCATTAGGTGGCGACTCTTCAATTCCAAAAACCCAATTCCCACACGGGAATAGAGTTGTCTTCCCAAATGTCGTAAATCTAATCTCGCTTTAGAGAAAAAAAGGGGCATCGACAGCATGGCGACTCTGCTGGGGATTCTTTAGGCTTCTACCACTGCATGTTATATGTGACTTTACTGTTTTCTTTATTGCTTTATTTAATACCTTTATTCTAAACTAACTTGTCTTTTTGTTTCCTTTTCTTTAACGCTTTCATTTACCGCTTTCTTTTAATACCATTGTAATTTCTGAGCAATTGTTGTAATCATTATGAACGTGAAAATACGTGACAATTTGTTTCATTCTTGTAATTGCATCTTTAACATCATATTCTACTCGTTCCAAACAAATACCATAGCAACGCTTGATGAGTTGTTGCACTCTTCCAATATTATTACCCCCTAAATTTTGACAAAGGCGTATTTGCGGTAAAACTAGTCGATCAGCGGTGCAGTCGACGGTTCCATGCCTTTCCCTCTTGAGTTTTCCGCTAAAGGGTACTGGTCTAGCACCCCATAGAAACCTTATTCTATTTAACTATACATGCATCACTGTCAAACCTAGTCGAGTCAGTTATGTTGTTCACATAATGACTCTTTAAGATAGCCTTATCCAAAGTCCAGTGGGTTCCCCTGTGACCCAAATGGACAACACCATACTCTGTGCATTTATTTGGAGAACTAAATGCTGTTTATGCCAATTATTGATTTAAATAGTCGAGTCCGGTGGGGGTAAGGGTCTAACACTTTATTTTGTAAAAAATCAGGCACGAAATCCCCAGATTCGGCATGGTAACCCATATTCATCCGAGGTTGCTAAGTTGGTAGGAAGACCTTCACTCCAGTGACCAGACTCTCGTCCGCTAATATTTGGGGAATTTGCTTTCATTTGTCTAGGGCTTATCTGCTGCTACGATTGCGTGAGCTGGTGACGCTGTTCGATGGAGCCAAAGATGCCGAGTCTGGGAAAGGTACTTCTGGGACCAAATAGTTAGGAGTTTCTTTTCTTTTCCGCTTTGAAATGTAATAAGGCCAACAACCATTAGTGATATTTTACTTTATGCAATTTTAGGGTCGTTTGGGGTTCGTCTTATTTTTTATCAATAAAATGAGGCATTTAACATTATAAATTCTCCAAATCAACTTGTCACTAGGCCTACCTCGGGCACAACGAGGCATCCAATTTAGGATACAATTTATATTCTTGCACTATGTGTTTAATATTGTAATATTTTTCACAGAATCCGTACTAACTTGTTACCTTTTTTGTTTTTTCTTTTATTTTTATTACCTTCCCCAAAAGGTTAGTTCGTCCATTTTGGCATCGTCATCCTACTCCACAAGATCTAAGGGCCATCACATCCTCCTCCTCCAAGTCCTATCAAAAGCAAGAACAAAGCAAAAATGGAGAACGTGAACAACATCAGAAAGGACGACTCAGCTGAATGGGTAGAGATTCCTCAGGGTGTTCAAGTATCCAAAGAAAGTGCCGCTCAGCTCGAACAAAAGTTACTGAAATTTCAAGAAGAACTAGACCAGGTTCGGAACTTGGCAAGTCTGTCATTCTCCCTCACGACTCCAGACATCAACTTTACCAAAGCCCAACACCCCATACCTCCACAGAACATCTCAAAAATACAGAAATAACCCGCTACTTATCAAAATTGCAACACATGTCACAACAATGCTCCACTCCTCATCCCTGAACCATTAAATGATCATCCACACCACACTCCCATATATGTGTAAACCATGCCATAATACACTCAACCCATTAAAAACACACCAGAGTCTGATAACAAAGACTCTCTCATCAAGAACCTGGCAGCCGAGCTCAAAAAATTGACTAGCTGAGTCTAGGGCATTGAAGGAAGCAAAGGCATTGAAGGGCTGAATTATGAGGATATTTGCATTCAACCTGACGTTGAACTCCCAAGAGGGGTACAAACCTCCCAAGTTCGAAATGTTTGACGGTTCGGGGGATCCTAGAGTCCATTTGAGGACATACTATGATAAGCTGGTCGGCGTTGGAAGAGATGAGAAGATCCGCATGAAAGAGAAGTTTGAAAGGCGAAACGCTATCTTGGTACATTAGCCAAGATCCCAAGAAATGGACGAGCTGGGTTGGAATGGCGTCGGATTTCATGGACAGGTTCAGGTTCAATATAGAAAATGCATCAGATATCTTCTACATCCAGAATCTAAAAAAGAAACCCACTGAGACATTCCGCGAGTATGCTACTCGATGGAGATCCGAGGCTGCTAAAGTCAGGCCAACCTTAGAGGAAGAACTGATGAACCGATTTTTCGTCCAAGCTCAGGATCCACAATATTATGAGAGGTTAATATTGATAGAGGGTAAGAAATTCTCCGATATCATCAAGCTAGGAGAAAGGATTGAGGAAGCCATTAAGAGCGGTATGGTCACTAATTTCGAGGCAAGAAGGAAGGGAAAGACTAGGTCTGGAGAAGCAATTGCATCACAGGGTATGACCAGGACCGGCAAAATTTATACTCCAGAGCACTTAGTTGAATCAAGTAAGCAGGCCTCTGGACGACTATTGAAATTGGACCTGATGACCTCTGGCGGAAGATATAGGCAAAAGAATACTCAGTTGTTGATCAATTAAATAAAACACCAGCGCAGATCTCCATTCTAGCTCTGTTCTAGAGCTCCGAGGCACACAAGAACGCCCTAATGAAGATACTGAGCGAGGCATATGTACCCAGCAATATAACCAGAGGAGATATGGCAAATATGATCGGACAGATATTAGAGAGTCATAAGATCACTTTCCACGAGGATGAGCTGCCCCCTGAAGGTTTAGGACACAACAAAGCGTTGCACATCACTGTGCAATGTGAAGACTATTTCATCACCAGAACTTTGATTGATGGAGGGTCCAGCCTCAACATTTATCCATTGGTGACCCTCAGAACATTGGGGAAGAGTCTATATGAAATCAAGGATGGGGCTATCAACGTCAAGGTTTTCGGTGGTTCCCAAAGGGCCACTATTGGGGAGATCAATTTGTGTTTGCAAATGGGGCCAACTTGGTTCGATGTTGATTTTCAAGTAATAGACATCCCAGCATCCTACAACTTACTGCTGGGATGACCATGGATCCACGCCACCGGAGCTGTAGCATCAACCCTGCACCAGGCAGTGAAGTTTGAGTGGAATCACCAAGAGGTGATTATTCATGGTGACGGGAGTAACCCCATATACTGTCGCCAAACCATCCCAGCAATTGAAGGAAAAAGGAAGCTAGGAGGAGAAACTTACCACCACATTGAGTGAGTCAACACCGTGGACAAAGATAAGTGGTGGGATAACAAGATAGAAAGTATCTTGAATTGGAGCGGGTATGAACCTGGCAAAGGGCTTGGCAAGAACCTTCAGGGAATCACCAAGCCTATCAAAATGAAGAAGCATGGCACCACTTTTGGGGTAGGGTACAGATATACTTGGCAAGAATTCAGGAGCTGGTTGCCACCATGGCGTGACCCTTGTTATCCGCTGGAGCACCCGATACCCCCCTCCCCCCCGGAACAGACTTTCCAGCTGGCCGACATCATATTTGGGTCTGAGGAAGATGAAGCATTAGAAACAATTAAGAACCTATTCTTGGAAGATGACAATATGGACTGTCACGTCATTCTCAAGGAGGAATGGGAGGAAGGCCCTTCCATACAGGCAGTGAACCGAGGAGAGCGCCTCAACAATTGGTTAATCAGAACCACCAGGGCCCGGAGAGCTTTGGGGTAGTAAGGCTGAACAAAGAATTATGCATTATCTTTTACTTTTCGCTAGTTGATTTCCCTTCAGTATTATCTTTGAATTTTTAAAAGAGCTCCAATGTTCAAAACAATTCTTTTGGCATTTATTAAAGCATTTAAATTTTTATATAAATCTCGCTCTTATTAATTCTTTTTCTCTGCCATTTACTTTACTTTATACAGCATTATTATTACTTATCTTGATGAACCGATGAATGCGACATACGACGAGATAACGCAACAAACGGACATAGACTCATAAGAAGATGAGATACCAGAAGAGGTCGTTAAAGAGATTGAGGATTTTGAGAAAAGACCTAAGTCTAACTTGGACGAAACTGAGGTTATCAACTTGGGGAATACAAAGAATGTTAGGGAAACGTGCATCAGTGTTCACTTGTCACCATAAAAAAGGAGGAGTACACGAAATTCTTAAGAGAATATGAGGACATAATTGCCTGGTCATATGATGATATTATCGGCCTCAGTACATCTATTATATCTCACAAATTGCAAACAGATCCAACATGTCCACCGGTAAAATA
Source organism: Nicotiana glauca (assembly GCA_026770625.1). NCBI lineage: Eukaryota > Viridiplantae > Streptophyta > Magnoliopsida > Solanales > Solanaceae > Nicotiana > Nicotiana glauca. The sequence goes on from MU669356.1 coordinate 62,233, forward strand.
GAAACTCAGAAAGTTTAAGCCAGATATGAGTCTGAAAATCAAGGAAGACGTTACCAAGCAAGTCAAAGCCGAGGTCCTCAGGGTAGTGGAGTACCCAACATGGTTAGCCAATAATGTGCCAGTGCCAACGAAGGACGGGAAAGTCAGAATCTGTGTCGACTACTGGGACCTCAACTGGGCCAGTCCAAAAGACGACTTCCCCTTGCCAAATATACACATCCTGATTGACAACTGCACCAAGCACGAGTTGCAGTCATTTGTCGATTGTTTTGTTGGATACCATCAGATATGGATGGATGAAGAAGACACGGAGAAAATGGCTTTCATCATGTCGTGAGGAATGTATTGTTACAATATGATGCCATTTAGATTAAAGAATGTTGGGGCTACCTACATGAGGGACATGATTACTATTTTCCATGACATGATACACAAAGAGATCGAGGTGTACGTAGATGATATCATCATCAAATCCAGGAAAGCCACTGACCATATGGGAGATTTAAGAAAGTTTTTCAACAGATTAAGAAGGTAGAAACTGAAACCGAATCCCACCAAATGCGCTTTCGGGGTTCTAGCCGAAAAATTGCTTGGGTTCATCGTAAGTTGACGGGGAATAGAACTCAACCCGTTGAAGGTTAAGGCCATTCAAGAATTGCCACTGCCAAAGAACATATGAGTTTCTTGGGAAGACTTAACTACATCAGCCGGTTCGTAGCCCAGTTCACTGTCATTTGTGAACCAATCTTTAAGACGTTGAAGAAGGACGCCGCCACTAAATGGATCGATGATTGTCAAAAGGTTTTCGACAGAATCAAGGAATACCTGTCAACGCCGCCAGTCCTAGTTCCGCCCGAACTAGGTAGACCGCTATTGCTCTACCTTGCAGTACTGGATGGAGCATTTGGTTGTGTTTTGGGATAACACGATGAAACGGGGAGAAAAGAGCAAGCCATCTACTATCTCATTAAGAAGTTCACCCCGTACGAGGCCCGATATTCCCTGCTAGAACGCACCTGTTGTGCTCTGACTTGGGTAGCTCAAAAGTTGAGGCATTATTTCTGTGCCTATACTACTTATCTCATATCAAGGATGGATCCGCTGAAGTACATCTTCCAGAAGACCATGCCCATGGGCAAGCTGGCCAAATGGCAAATTCTGTTGAGTGAGTTTGATATTGTCTACGTGACCCAGAAAATGATCAAAGGACAAGCACTAGCCGATCATCTTGCCAAAAACCCCGTGGGCAAAGAATATGAGCCTCTAAAGACGTGTTTTCCCGATGAGGAGGTCTCTTTCATAGGAGAAGACATTACAGAATCCTATGATGGTTGGAGAATGTTTTTCAACAGAGCAGTAAACTTTAAAGGAGTTGGCATAGGAGCAGTCCTAGTATAAAAAATAGGTCAACATTATCCGGCGTCCGCCAAACTCAGGTTCCCATGCACCAACGACATGGCCGAGTATGCAGCCTGCATCTTAGAGCTCAAGGTAGCCATTAATATGAACGTTCAAGAGTTACTAGTGATCGAGGATTCAGACTTGCTCATACATCAGGTTCGAGAAGAGTGGGCAACCAAGAATTCCAAGATACTCCCATACTTGCATCATGTACAAGAGTTGAGGAAGATGTTTACAAAGACAGATTTCCGGCATGTCCCCAGAGTTCAGAATGAGTTCGCTGATGCATTGGCCACTCTGTCATCCATGATTCAACATCCATATAAGAACTTCATTGATCCTATCCTGATAAAAATCCAGGATCAACCTGCTTACTGTGCTCACGTCGAGGAAGAAGCAGATGGAAAACCATGGTTCCATGACATTAAGAAATATCTGTCAACGGGAGAGTATCCAGAACTTGCAAACACTACGCAAAAGCACACATTGCGGAGGTTATCCAATCACTTCTTTAACAGCAGAGGAATACTATATAGGAGGACTCCCGATTTGGGACTACTAAGGTGTGTCGAGGCAAAAGAAGCATCCAGGTTGTTGGAGGAGGTTCATGCAGGGACCTGTGGCCCGCACATGAATGGTTTTGTCTTAGCCAAGAAAATACTCTGAGCTGGTTATTTCTGGATGACTATGGAGACAGACTGCATCCAATATGTTGGGAAATGCCATTGTTGCCAGATCCATGCAGACATGATAAAGGTACCCACTAACGAACTTAATGCAACAAGCTCACCGTGGCCATTCACAGCTTGGGGAATGGATGTCATTGGACCTATCGAGCCTGCGGCATCAAACAGGCATAGGTTCACTCTAGTGGCAATCTATTACTTCACCAAATGGGTTGAAGCAGCATCATATAAGGCGGTAACCAAGAAGGTTGTGGTAGACTTTGTTCGCGACCGTATCATTTGCCGGTTCGGCGTCCCAGAGTCAATCATCATTGACAATAGTTCTAATCTCAACAGTGATCTGATGAAAGCAATGTGTATGACATTTAAGATCAAGCACAAGAATTCTACAGCCTACAGACATCAGATGAATGGAACCGTAGAAGTGGCCAATAAGAACATTAAGAAGATACTGAGGAAAATGATAGAAAAACACAAGCAGTGGCATGAGAAGCTATCATTTGCTCTATTGGGATACCATACCATAGTCCGCACATCAACTGGGTCAACTCCTTATATGTTGGTTTACGGTACCGAGGCAGTCATCCCAGCCGAAGTAGAGATTCCCTCCCTGAGAATTATGGGGGAAGCAGAACTTGAAGATACAGAATGGGTAAAGAGTCGCTATGAGCAATTAGCTCTTATAGACGAAAAATGATTGAATGCAGTTTGCCATGGTCAACTTTATCAGAATAGAATGACTAGAGCCTTCAACAAGAGAGTCAGGCCAAGGCAATTCGCGCCAGTACAGTTAGTACTGAAAAAGATTTTTCCGCATCAAGATGAATCCAAAGGGAAATTCTCTCCCAACTAGTAAGGTCCGTACATGGTTAACCGGGTTCTAACCGGGGGAGCCCTCATACTCGTAGAAATGGATGGAGAAGTCTGGCTAAAGTCGATTAATTCAGATGCAGTGAAGTGATACTATGTGTAACCATTATGATTCCTTTATTATATAATTTGAACTACGCCTGACCTGATTCCTGTTTAAGAGGGGATACGTAGGCAACCTTATGGGTTTAGTCACAATTCAATAAAATTTTCATTTCCCTCCGACATTGGAAACTGGGGCAGAATTTTGAGGAGGACCCTCAAAATTCCAAAGTTGATCTTCACCAATCATCGTGTGCAGCCGTCAGAAGCACCAGCCCAGTAAACTGGGGCAGAATTTTGAGGAGGACCCTCAAAATTCCAGAGAAGACGCAATATCTTGAACCGCGTCGCAGTCGTCTGTTCATCTAAAAAAATCATTTTTTAAAATGATTTACTTACATCATATTTTTACTAAATCATTCATGGCTACTATCAAAATTGCTTTGTTTAGCGATGCTACCCCAATGAAAGCAAGAGTCAAGTAGGACAAGTGAAGTGCACGGGAAGACGAACTAACCTTCCCCCTTGACAAAACTCACAATCTTTCTTTGAATTAGGCACCCCAAAAACATAGAATCATCGAATACGATTACAAACTCATGCTTTTAAGGAATACAATTCTTAAGATCATCGCCCATTTACAAGTTCTATCCGCGCACGACATTCCCAACAACCATAAGGACAATCAACTATCAGCTATCATCTATTAGCTAAGAGATTTTGTTACTCTTCACCTTTATTTATTGCATTGCATAAGGCTACCTTTCTACCGTCTGAGACTAAGCACTATCTCCATCTGCATTTTTTGCATTTGCATAAGGCTACCTTTTTGCCTTCCGAGACCAAGCACTGTCTCCATCTGCATTTTTTGCATTGTATAAGGCTACCTTTCTGCCTTCCAAGACTAAGCACTATCTCCATCTGCATTTTTGCATTGCATAAGTCTACCTTTCTGCCTTCCGAGACTAAGCACTGTCTCCATCTGCATTTTTCATATTGCATAAGGCTACCATTCTGCCTTCCGAGGTTAAGCACTACCTCTATCCTGCATTTCTCTACATTGCATAAGGCTACCATTCTGCCTTCCGAGACTAAGCACTATCTCCATCTGCATTTTTTGCATTGCATAAGGCTACCTTTCTACCTTCCAAGACCAAGCGCTGTCTCCATCTGCATTTTTCGCATTTGTATAAGGCTACCTTTCTTCTTTCCGAGACTAAGCATTGTCTCCATCTGCATTTTTGCATTGCATAATGCTACCTTTCTGCCTTCTGAGACTAAGCCCTGTCTCCATCTGCATTTTTCGTATTGCATAGGGCTACCATTTTGCCTTCCGAGGTTAAGCACTACCTCAATCCTGCATTTCTCTACATTGCATAAGGCTACCATTCTGCCTTCCGAGGTTAAGCCCTACCTCCATCTGCATGGCTGAAAGATCGCCAACTTTATTTAAATTCCTGTCAGCTGAAATATCACCATTTACATATTTCTACATCGGCTGAAACATCACCAACTTGATTTAAATTCCTGTCGGCTGAAATATCACCATTTACATTTTCTACATCAGTTGAAACATCTCCATCTTTATTTAAATTCCTGTCGGCTGAAATATCACCATTTTACATTTCTCCTTCACTTCGGCTGAAATACCGCCAAATCTTGCATTTCATGGGCTGAAATACCGCCAAATCTTGCATTTCATGGGCTGAAGTACCGCCAAACCATCCAAGGGCGTCATTGTTCGGAGGCACCATCTTCATAGCCCGAGAACGCCATTCCATGGTCCAAGGACCCCGCTTTATATTCTGCACATCATTATTCAAAGGCATCATAGTTCGGAGGCACCATTGTCATGGCCCGACAACATCATTTCATAGCCTGCGAATCCTTTATTATGCGCGTCGTGGCCCAGGACGTCATGGTTTGAGGACGTCATCTTAACCGTCCAAAGACAACATTCATGGTCTAATGGGAACTTGAATCACGTTTAAAATTCTGCATGATATACTTGTATTACTCAATTGCAGGTGCATCAGCTGGCAACAGCCATTACAGCAGGAGCGATCTCACCCCGGTTCTCGCAACCCATTAGTCCCTGACCACCCTTCCCAACCTATATATTGCGCCCGTCTCTTTGAAAACCTCCATCGGCATACTCCGTAGATGTATCCTGAACTACATATCCTGATTCTTGTAAAACCAAGGATATGTAGGCAGCTCAAAAATCAAATCTCGGTCAAAGCCTTTTGCTTGTCGTTTCTCTCGGTCAAAATTGGTCATCATATCTTTACCCGACAACTCTTTCATCCTTCCCGGGTAAAGAGGGGTAGCTGTTGATTCCTAATTTTCCCCCACTTATTTTTATACTAGAAATACTCTCAAAATTGCATGTACATGTATATATAAGTATGCCTAAGAATTTTGATATTTTTTTCTAATTTTTAAAGCTTTTTAAAATCATTTTATTATTTGTTTTAGCAGTACGAAATCCAATAATTATTCCCATTTTGGTGAAGTAATTTATTTCCATCCTCATATTTACACCAAAATATAATAAAGGTGATTTTTGCATATTTTTTACAAATTTACTTGATATTTTAAACTAAAATTGCATAAAATCGCAATTATAGCCTATATTACGATTAATGGCATTTTACATTTATAAACTTATTCCTAGTATTTTTAGATTAATGTTTATATATTATTAATTAGTTCAGTGCATTTAATTTGTTTTAAATTATTTTTTAAATACTTTTATATAAATTAAAGGGGAGAAATCGGTTATTTAACACATAGCCATTTCAATTGCAATTATAGCCTTAATTTAATCCCCAATCACACCCCTAATCAAAGGACCCAATTTTATTATAACCCGACCCATACCCTTTCCTATCATACCTAAACCCGGTCCCCATTTAATCCCAACTGTTGATCTTTTAGATCAACGGATCCCCTCTTCCCTTTCCTTTTCAATTCAAACAACCCCTTTTATCCTACCTCATTTCTCCTCAACCGCCGCCTCTGCAACCCTTCACTCTCGCAAACTCTCTCGAGGGTTCTCAAACCCTAGCCGCTTTTTGCCGTCTCAGATCGGAGATCCACCGGAATCTGTGGCCACCAAAGCTATGGGGACCTTACACCCATCCCCTAGTGCTCTTATACACCGGTTCTTTGAAGATTCAAGGCCTGAACTTGAATATCTCTACCCAGATTTCCTTCGATTCAGAGTTCCATGGCCGTCTCCGGTGTATCATGGTCGTTCGATCCTGAGTCTAACTCCTCCGGCTTAGATCCACAACTTTTTCAGGCCTTTCTCACTTCTAGGTTTCTTCTAAAACCCTAACCTTTCGAGATTCTTCTGATTTCTCTAGATCTATCCTTGATCTTTTTTTATCTTAAGGTCTCAAACATTTTCTCAAAAGTTTCTTTCAAAATTTTTCTTTTAAACCTTTCACCTTTTCTGATTTAGGGTTTCTTTGATTTTTAACATTCTCTACCGTGATTCTTATATGTTTCTTCTACTATGTCTTTTCTCTGATCCTTATGTGTTTCTTCTACTGTGTTTCTTCTACCTCATTATTACGAGTTCTTTTACTGTACTCTTTGCATGATTGATCTTTTATTATGTTATTCATGAGTTTCTTCTACTGGGAAGTACGTGTTCCTTTATGGTTTCTACTCTTATCCCGTTAATAATTTTTGGCCTGACTTACTTGTTTTCATCTCTAGATTTGATTAATGGTAAAACCCTAGAATTTGGGGCTCATTCGAGTTTTGAGGCTACTTGCTATGTGATTTACTTGTGCTTTGTCTCTGAACTTGCCTGATTTCAAAAACCCTAGTCTTTTGGACTTATTTGAGTTCCTGGAATTGTTTCATCTACTGCTTCACTAAGTTTCAAAATCATTGCTTCAACTTTGTTTCTTCATATGATTCTAACCTCTTGCTAAACTCTATAGGACCTTCTCATTTGGCCTTTTGCATGCTATCTAATATTCCCTCTTCTCTGAGTTGACTACTATATTCCTATAGTCCACTACTTACTTATTTTGCAATTGCATGACAGTTTCACTTTGTCCTAAATTCAGCCTCCCAGGCCTGTTACTTGTGTACGCTTTATATATGCTGAACTTCCCTGCTAAATGGCTGCCAATTGTGAATGATTTTATACTTTCTTTGTATAAGTGGGATTGATTCCTTTCCATGTTTGCTGGCTTCCCTATTACTCGATTTGACTAAAAGTTTTCCTTAGCTTTTCTGACTTGGTTCATTCGTGGACCAATACTTAAAAAAAAAAAATCTTTGACTCCCTTGATTTACTATATACTGATGAACCCTTACCTTATTTGTGTTAACTGTGTATTTTAAACTTCTTCCCTTAATTAAAACCCTATGTATTTACCCCTAATGGCCTACTTTGCACAAGTTATTTATTTGATTTCTTTCCTAAAATTGGTTTTACCGTTTGAATCTGAATTCCTTAATTAAAGGAAGTCTTGATTCTTAATTGATATTGAGTTCCTTAATTGTTTCCTTACCTTATTTTCTGCCTGTTTCTCACACTATAAATACCTGTTTTTTTCATTGAAAAAGAGAAGAAGAAAAAAAGAGAGACCAACACTCGAGTCTTTTTCTGAACTCACACTCACACAGAAAGTATTCTCTTTTGATGTTTGTACTGTGGCTTATTTGCAAGACTTCTGCTCTCTTTTGCCTGTCTCCTTCTAAAACTGGTTTTTCTTTTATTTAAGCTTTTGCCTCATCCCTATGTGTTTATTCTGTAGTCTCGTTCTTTTGTGTGGTTTGCTGTCCATGTCCTGTAACTTATGCTAAGTATTTTTCCTTCTTTGCTTCTGTTCCCATATGAATCCCTACCCCCTAATCCCTTATATGTGCTGAGTTAAAGCCTTGGCCTGACACTATCCTAATTACTGCCCAGGCCTTAGTCTGACCTTCAATAGGTCCTAACTCTCCAATGTTTGGCTAGTAGGCTGGGCGGGGGTATGCCAGCATTCTATGTTGCTGGGCATGACCACCAGCCTGCCTTGGCATCCCTTAATTGCCTCTATTGCACTTACACTTATTCCTAGATCCTAAGTTCTGCCCCCCTCCAATGAGCCTTGCCTTGGGACCTTGAGTTCCATATGAACTTGGACATTGGAGGGCTGGCCCTTCCACACTGCATTTTAATTCAGTTATGTAATGATATCTGGGTGTAAGCATTGCCTGGAGTTCCTGAAACTCCTTGGAACTTTGACACACCCCAGATAAGAGAAAGGCTTTGGAACCCAAGCCTGGCAGTTGGTTCATATGATATTGTTAGACCTTGGGTCTGAATTAGGCTCCTTGGATGTAGTTTAAAGCTCTAATGTAATTTTATTTTTCTGCTCGATTCATTTGGTCTGTAATAAATTTGTAATAACTTATGGGGTTCTAGTAAAAAAGGGGGGTGGTCATTTATGTATGCTTAAGGGTAGATATCATGCCTATAGGCGTTTTCTTTGAATTTCTGCATTTTCATATATAGAGATCATGCTCATAGGAATTCTGCACTTTCATAAATAGAAGTTATGCTCCTAGGATTTCTGCACTTTTATATGTAGAGATCATGCTCATAGGAATTCTGCACTTTCATATATAGAAGTCATGCTCCTAGGATTTCTGCACTTTCATATGTAGAGATCATGCTCTTAGTAATTCTGCATTTTTATATATAGAAGTCATGCTCATAGAAATTCTGCATGTAGAGACCATGTCTTTAAGACTCTGCATTTTTGCATCTATCATTAGGCAAACAGTTATAGGTTAAATAATAATCAATGGCATCCTAGATACCATGCTCGTAGGATTTCTGCACTTCTGTTACGCCTGTAAAAGTGTTTAAAATTAACAATGCTAGAAAACATGCCTGTAGGAGCTATCAACCAAAGCTGAATCACTCATTTTAAGATTGGTTTGTCAGTAGTAACCAACTGCAGAACTCGTATCATTCTGTTAAAACTGGCAACTTTCTGCAATCCGTTTACTTCTTTATTTCTGAAACCAGTAGATGCCATGCCAGTAGGTAATTAATTAACTGCATCAGTCTTCGATAGGTTACAGCCAGACGAGCCTAATGCAAATTTCTTGTCTAAAAATATGGGTTGAATCAGTCCGCTTAACAGTTAAGTCTAATTTGGACCTAACCAGTATATGCAAGACATGCTTAACTACATGATTTCTGTGATTTGATGAGGCCTGCTTGAGCTTTTAATTGTTTTACCTCCCCATTAATTGCATTATATGTTTTGATTGGCGCCCTAAAATTTTATCCTTTTTAAACCTCTAAAAGCCAAGGTTCCTCCCTTTAGGATTAGTAGTCCTAAAAGCCTCCAGGACTGATAGGTGGGACGGGTAATAGCATGTTGTAGGTAATGATACCATTCCGCGCTTAATACCTTAACGGGGTGGGAAGGGTAGACATGGAGATGATGACCGATGCGCTAATACCACGTGTGACCCCTCTTTGAGGAGTGATTGTTGGGTATTGCATTGAAGCGATCCATATTAATCATAAACTTAGGACCCTTTTTCTTTTGTTTGTCTTTGTTTGTTTTCTTTAGAATTGTTTAGACCTTTCAAATCTCTGCTCTTTTTCTACTTACTTTCACAAAGTTTCAATTTAATTGCAAGCCTTATTTGAGCCTTGATTGTTTATTTGTAAAGTCACAACATAGCATGGCCGGGAACCACACTAGTGGATCTTGAGGGGTGCGTAACACCTTCCCCTCGAGATAATTTCTAGCCCTTACCCGAACTCTGGTTTTTAAATTCAAAACCCTTGGTGTCCTAATGCACTTAATTATTAGGTGTCGACTCTTCAATTCCAAAAACCCAATTCCCACACGGGAATAGAGTTGTCTTCCCAAATGTCGAAAAACCCGATCTCGCTTTAGAGAAAAATGGGGCGTCGACATTCCCAAAAACTAAACACACTGCCTGGGTATGAGACAAGAATGCGGTTCGCATACCTATTCTGCGGTCGCATAATGCACCTCAGAACTGCTCCTTGCATAAATCCCATGGGGATTATGCGATGACTATACAACTCGCATATCGAGTATGTTATCACATAATTGGCCGCATAGTTGACCTCAAAATTGACCAACACACTACTTCACTCTACGGCAACTATGCATTTTGCATAGCTGTTATGCGACCGCATACTGGATCGCAGAATCGCACTCTTTTGGAAAACATTATTCCTTGACCTTTTAATGCATAGATCAGTCCAAAGGGTCCGAACCGCGGCGAGCAAGCTCGTCACGAAGAATTTTACATATTTCTAAAATATATTCCTAATTTGACACTACGAGCTTTCGAGTTTTTGAGTAGAAGTTTTCACGGGGTCTTACAAAGTCAAAGTTTTGTCAATATTTTCAAATAAAAACTTCTAAGCCAAGAATCAAGGGTAATCAACCTGAAATCTTCCCGGAACAAAACTAACCAACCCCGTAATTCATAAAATTGTAAACACACAAGTGTGAAGCAATAAAAGGGGTAACAGGGTACAATTACACAAATCGGTCCATCGGGTCGTTACACCCCCTTAAAAGTTACCCCTTAAGTCCATTTTATTAAAGTAGGGTCAGATAAAGTTTCCCAGAAATTCAACTTCTCAATCGGGTTTACGATTGCAAAAAGGATCGTAAAATTGGTATGCGGTCCGCTAAATGGTTCTCCAAATCTAGGCTAGTATGATCAGATCTGCAGTGGATCTACGGTTTGCAAAATTTTTATGTAGTAGCATATTGATCCGCAAAATCTCCCTCCAAAAATTCTCATGCTAACTATGCGGCTGATATACGATCTACGAAATGGTTATGCGGTCGCACATTGGACCACGAAATGACCCTTAAAATTAAGGGTCTCCTAACTCATTCTGCGATCATCAAAATATATCTGCGGTCGCAGATTAGACCATAAAATTTGCCATTTTTCTGCGAAATTTCACACCAACTCCACGATGCATTGCAAGTCCCAAGGTTTGTACCGCGGCAAGCTCCCCCAAACTATATTACCTTACCTTAGCACTATAAATCTCAAATTCTTAGCGAACTTTTACGGGGCCTTACAATTACATTGACCTTATTGAGGTAGAGATCTGGGACCAGCATGCATAATGCTTTCACAGAGATGAAAAACCATATGGTAAGCCTTTATATTATGACATCAAAAGGTTTCTTGATACAAGAGATTACCTAGAGAGAGCTACTAACGGTCAAAAGCGAGCAATAAAAGACTAGAAAATCACTTTTTCCTTAATAGGGAAGTCATATACAGGAGGACCCCAGACTTGGGTCTGTTAGGATGTGTGGATGCTACAGAAGAGACACAATTATTGGAGGTAATACATGCAGGGATGTGCAGACCTAATATGAATGGTTTCACCTTCACCAAAATGATTTTGAGGTTAGTAGACTTTTGGATGACTATGGAAGAAGATAGAATTTGCTACGTGCAGAAATGTCATCATTGCCAGGTTTACAGTGACTTCATTTGAGTTCAACAAAATGAGTTACATGTGATAGTATATCCTTGGCAATTTTTTGCATGGGGAATGAATGTCATCAGAACCATACAATCAGCCGCATCAAACGGGCATCATTTAAACTTTGTATCCATTGATTATTTTACTAAACGGGACGATCTTCCATGAACAAAGCTATTAGAAAGAAGATGGTAGTAGATTCTGCCCGTCATAACATAGTCTGCCGATTCGGGATCACAAAGTCAATTGTAACCGACAATGAAACCAACCTCAATAGTGACATCATTAAGGAAATTTGCGAGATATTCAAAATTGTCCTTGTCAATTCCACATCATACAGACTGTAGATAAATGGAGCACTTGAGGCAGCAAACAATAACATCAAGAGGATTTTGTGAAAGATAGTAGGCCATAGACCATGGCATGAGAAACTACCATTTGCACTACTAGGCTATCAAACTAGAATGAGAACGTCTAATGGGGTAACACCATACGTGTTGGTATATGGCACGCTGATACTGTTACATCTCGCGTTTTTGTACGTTAAAAGTTTCGTCTTCAGTTAATTGACATAGACTCGAGCATGAGATTATCTTGAGGTTAACGTATTTACGCTATTTATAACAAGCGATAAATAAGTATCATGAAGGATAAAAGGTACACAAATAAAGAAAATGAGTTTCGTTGAAAGTGGCCAATTTGGGATGAAATACGGGTCGAGTGATAATACCCGATAATTATGGACTAGTACCATGTAAGGTATCATATGACCACGGTAGTACAATGTATAAAGTATATTAAAAATAAATAAAATTTTAAGTAATTTGAGATAATTTTTAAATTATGCGGGTAATTGATTAATTACCGGGTAACATGACATTACCCAGTTAACTAATAAGTGGACAAAGATTTAATAAATTAATCCCCCAAAACATGGCATAAAGCCACAATGACTAAACATGACTCTTAGTATATGCCTAGGTGGCTACATAGGAAAATATGGGAATTTAATAAGATAAGACTTGTAACAAGTCCTGTTATATTTCCATATTGGAAAAAGTAAGAACCAAAAAAAGGTTACTATCCTAAAGTAATATCCACCCTTCTGTCACGACCCCGGTTCGCCCTCCATGAACCATCATGACGGCACCTAGTCTCTACGACTAGTAAGCGCAAGAATGCAGAAAATAAATCAATTTGCGGAAGAAATAATTAAAATCGAAATAGTGAAATAAAATAGTGTTTAAAAGTGCCGCTCGACATACACAATTTCAACTCTCAAAAACTAAATACATTTCCCAAAACCCGGAAACTCATGATCACAAGAATGTCTACAAGTATCTAACTCCAAAATGTCTAACAAAGAAATGAAAGTACAAAAGGGCTAATACAAAAGGGAAAGTGGAAAGGGACTCTTCGGTCTGCGGACGCGGCATATATACCTCGGAGTCTCGACAAGCTCCTCACCTCACGAGTGATAAGTCTAAGTGGAGGTACCTGGATCCGTATATGAAAAACATGCTAAGAAAGGGCATGAGTACACCACAGCGATACTCATTAAGTGCCAAGCCTAACATCGGTCGGGTAGTGAGAGGAAGGTCAGGGCCCTACTGAAATTAAATGAAATATAAGGTATAACAGTATAAGATAAAATACTACAGTTGAAAGATAACAATAAGAATTAATACAGGAAAATAAGATAACAACAACTGAAATAGAGACCAAAATAATAACAAGGAATGCCACTCTTCACAAAGATAATAACCGGGGATCTCTTGGTATCCCGAGGGTCTCTTGGTATCCCCAATATATGCTAGGGATCTCTTTGTATCCCGAGGATCTCTTGTTATCCTCAATATATGCTAGGTATCTCTTGGTATCCCGAGAATCTCTTGGCATCCTCAATATATGCTAGGGATCTCTTGGTATCCCGAGGATCTCTTGGTATCCTCAATATATGCTAGGGATATCTTGGTATCTCGAGGATCTCTTGGTATCCTCAATATATGCTAGGGATCTCTTGGTATCTTGAGAATCTCTTGGTATCCTCAATATATGACAGGGATCTCTTGGTATCCCGAGAATCTCTTGGTATCCCCAATATATGCTAGGGATCTCTTGGTATCCCGAGGATCTCTTGGTATCCTCAATATATGCTAGGAATCTCTTGGTATCCCGAGGATCTCTTGGTATCCTCAATATATGCTGGGGATCTCTTGGTATCTCTAGGATCTCTTGGTATCCTCAATACACGTGATGGGGATCTCACGATATCCCGCAATTCAGTTCAAATCAAAATACGTGTAGGGGATCTCCCTGGATGCCGTCCCGTAGTACCAAATGTAAAACACACATCAATAACACAAGGAATAATCAATTAAACTCAACTTCATACCAAGGTAAACCAGTAAATTCTAACCTATATGCTTCACATAATACAAATAAAGCAGTTTAAGAAAATAAAGCAATTAAATCAATTAGACATGCTTCTCTAAGCTAACAACATGATTAAATTCCAAGTAGTATAAATAGGAAAGGAAAAACACAATTAAAGCTATCTTAGTGAAAACAGGATTTTCAACAATTAGCACAAGTACGTGCTCGTCACCTCACGTACAAGGCATTTCAATTATCATAGTACCAATCCTAAAGGGAATGTCCCCTACAAGGTTAGGCAAGCCATTTACCTCGAACCAGCTCAAAATCAATCCGAAACCATGCTCTTGCCACGAGTACTCGACTCCAAATGGCTCAAATCTATTCAATTCAATTGCATAATGTAAATAACACTTCACGTAACTGATTCTAAAAATAAATTCTAAGGCAATACACGAAATTAGGTAAAATGACAAAAATTCCCTCCGGAACTGCTTCTTGGAATTGGGTAAAATTTATATTTTCAAAATCTCCATGCTCACACAAGTTCATGCATAGCAAAATCAGCAAAATCCAATGTCAAATTCCCAATCAAAATTCGAATTCTAGGTCTAAGAACGTTCTTCCAATTTCCCCAAATTTTCATCTTCAATCCGAAACTAAATGAAAAAACTAACAATAGATTAATGGGATAGACCTAGAAAGGGTTGAGGAATTGTTACCTAATGATTTCCTCTTCAAATTCCTCCAAAAATCGCCTTCTCCTGAGCTCCAATTTGATTTTTCCAAGTTTTGAACTAAACCCTCGTAATTTCATATTTCTGCCGAGCGATTAGTGCATATGCGGTCAAGGGAGCACACCTGTGGTCCGCACCTACATAAGAAGGCATCGCAGGTGCAAAAATCACTTAACGGGCTGGGTTCGCTTTTGCAGTCGCTTGGCCATATCTGCGGCACCGCAATTATGAAAACCTAGTCGTACCTGCAGTTGTCACAACCCCGGTTCGCCCTCCATGAACCATCGTGACGGCACCTAGTCTTTACGACTAGGTAAGCCTAACAATGCGGAAAAACAAACCAATTTGCAGAAAGATAATAAAAAACCGAAATGGGGGAATAAAATAGTGTTAAAAGTGCCGCTCGATATACACAATAAGAACTCTAAAAAACTGATAACGTCTCCCAAAACCCGGAATCTCATGATCAAAATACTTTGAATATCTACAACATCTATCTGCATAATATCTAACAACGAAACGAAAATTCTAAAGGGCTATACTACTACAAAAAGATAGAAAAGGACTTCTCGATCTGCGGATGCGGTGGATATACCTCGAACTCTCTACAGAAGCACCTCACCTCAAGGATGATAAGACTGAGTGGAAGTACCTGGATCTGGACATGAAAAACATGCGCAAAAAAGGCATGAGTACACCACAACGGTATTCAGTAAGAGCCAAGCCTAACCTCGGTCGGGTAGTGACGAGGAAGGTTAGGGCCCTATTGAGTTTAAACAAATACCAGGTATAACAGTGTAGAATAATACAGTATAATTAAGAGAAACAATCAAAAATAACATAGAATAGAAAGAACAACAACAACTAGAACAGTGGCAGCATAATCACGAAAAGGAAGTACAACTCAACACAGAGATAACAACTAGGGTACCTCATAGGATACCGTCCTGTAGTCCCAACTACAACTTTCCAGTGGATCTCCCGGGATACCGTCCCATAGTCCATCATATACATATATCCGAAGGATCTTCCGGTATACCGTCCCATAGTCCAACTATCAGTGTGCGGGGATCTACCGGAATTCCGATCCGTAGTCCAAAATATAAATACCTAGTACTGGGGGAACCTACCGGGTGCAGTCCCGTAGTTCCATATCACTATGCAGGGGGAATCTACCGGAATCCAATATCTATAGTCCCAAATAAACAAACAAGGGGGATTTAACGGAATCCCATATCCATAGTCCTAAATAAACAAACAAGGAGGATCTACTGGAATCCCATATCCGTAGTCCCAAAAGTAAATACACAGCAACAACATGAAGAATACTCAGCAATTGTCCAGTTTCATATCAAGGCAAACGGTAATTCTAGCCTAGCATGCTACATACAATTCAGGTAAGGCAGTTTGAGCAAATAAAGCAGGTAAGTCACTTAGACATGCTTCTCTAAGCTAACAACATGCTTAAATTGATGGTAGTAATAACAGGAGAAGAAACACAATTCTAATTACTTAGCTAAAATCGGATTTTCAACAATTAGCATAAGTACACACTCGTCACTTCACGTACAAGGCAGTTCAATAATCAATAATACCAAATCCTTAGGGGAAGTCCCCTACGCAAGGTTAGGCAAGCCACTTACCTCGACCCAGCTCAAAATCAACCAGAAACCATGCTCTTGCCACGCGTACTCGACTCCGAATGGCCCAAATCTATTCAATTCAATTGCATAATGTAAATAACACTTCAAGTAACTGATTCTACAAATAAATTCTAAGCTAATACGTGAAAGTAGGTAAAACGACCAAAATACCCCTTGGGCCCACATCTCGGAATTGGGTAAAATTTACATTTTTAGAATCCTCATACTCCCACAAGTTCATTTATATCAAAATTATCCCAATCTGACATCAAAATTGTGATCCAAATTCAAATGCTAGGTCTAAGAACTTTTCCAACTTTTCTTCAATTTTTCCACCCCAAATTCGAATTTAAATGAATTTAGTCATAGATTCGTGGAAAACAATAAAAATCGAGTAAGAATTGCTTACCCAAAACACCAAGGTGAAAATCCCTCTCAAAATCGCCAATTCCGAGCTCCCAAATCAATTTCTAACTTTTTGAAACTAAACCCTCAAAACACTAATTTTTCAGCCCAACACTTCAGCTACTGCTGTCCCGCTTCTGCAGAAAAACGACCGCATCTGCGAAACTCATTAAAGTCCCAAAATCCGCACCTGCGACTTACCCACTACATCTGCAGTCACGCAGGTGCGACTAAGATTCTGGATCTGCGTTGCCAACCTTGTTCCCTCATAGCCGCTTCTGTGGCTTGACTCCGCATCTGCGGGAGTAGTATCTGAGACCTCTCAACTGCAGATGCATATGTGACAGCAGCCCAAAGAACTTCAACTGCCAACTCCAAGTTTCCAACTTCCCATTAACCATCCGAAATCATCCCGAGGCCCCCAAGACCTTAAACAAAAGCACAAACAAGTCTTATACAACTATCCAAACTTATACAAATCTTCCAAACACCTTAAACAACATCGAATCAACCAATTAGCATCATATTCAAGCCTAAAAACTTTAAAAACTCTCAAAATACACTTTCGACCAAAATCTATTAAACCTCGTCTGAATGACCTGACACTTTGCACACATGTTACATTCAATACTACGGAGCTACTCCAACTTTTGAAATTCCATTCCGACCCTCGGATCAAAATCTCACTATCGAAACGAGAACTTCAAAAAATTGACTTTCGGCATTCCAAGCCGAAATTAGCTACGGACCTCCAAAACACAATACGAACACGCTCCTAAACCTGAAATCACCCAACGGATCTAACAAAACCAACAAAAATCTATTCCGAAGCCGTCTTCATACTGTTCCAACTACGGTCCAAATTCTAA
This sequence comes from Nicotiana glauca, assembly GCA_026770625.1. Lineage (NCBI taxonomy): Eukaryota > Viridiplantae > Streptophyta > Magnoliopsida > Solanales > Solanaceae > Nicotiana > Nicotiana glauca. Next base: position 79,792 of record MU669356.1, read on the forward strand.
AGCTTAAGCTCTCCTTTAGGGACTAAGTGTCCCAAAACACTCTGAAACTCAAAACCAAACATCTCGGCAAATCAAAATCGTAGAAACAAACATGGGGAATGTAGTTAATAGGGGATCGGGACATGAATTCTTAAGATGATTGGTCGGGTTGTCACATCGTCCTACACTTAAACATTCGTTCATCCTCGAACGAGCATAGAGACATACCTGAAGTGGTAAAAAAATAAGGGTAACGACTGTGCATATCTTTCTTGGTCTCCCAGGTCACCTCCTCGACCGTCTGACCCCGCCACTGAACCTTCACTGATGCAATGTTCTTTGACCTCAGCTTTCTAGCCTGCTTGTTGTTGATACCCAATTTTTTTCTATATATTTTAAATATGCAAAATACCTTCAAAATAGTATATATAAGCATTTCCAAGGTTTTTATTATTTTTTCATAATTTTAAGGATTTTAAATTGATTTATTTTCTCCCTTTTTATCCATAAAATCCCCAATAATTATTTCCAAAATTATTATTTTGATAATTCATCTATTGGATTTCTATATTTATGCAAAATATGTCTAAGGTAATTTTTACATATTTTTATAATTTCATTTAATATTTTTAAAGCTAAATTATACATAATAGCAATATTAGTCCTTTTCAGATTTAATTATGTTTTATATGCACAAAATTGGATCCTGTATTTTTAAATTGCCAATTATGTATTATAAATTATTTTAGCATTTTAAATTATTTTTTCAGAAATTATCTACTATTTTTTTATAAATTAAATGGGGAAAATGGCTATTTAACTTATAGCCAAAATTGGCTTTCAATTCTAGCCTAAATCAAACGGACCCACAACCCAACTAAGAAAACCCACCGGACCCAAGCCCAATTCCAAGCCATATCGACCCACCTACCCCATTCAATCTTGATCGTTGATCATTCAAATCAACGGTCCCCATTCCCCCTTCCTAAATTAAACCCTAAAGACTTACCCCCATCTCTCATTTCCTCCTGTCATTGTCTCTCAACCGGTCTCTCATCTCTCTCTATCTTTAGTTCTCTCTAGAACCTTCTCCTGTCCCCTCTTCTCCGATGAATCTCATCCACCTTTTCCAGTCATCTCCTTGCTTGAATCCATGGTGGCCCCGCCGCCTACCAGCCTTATTGCTCCCTCTTGAACGTGTGTCATCGTTTTGAGGCCTTCAAGTTAACCATAGTTTGTTCACTCGCCTCCCATGGTTTTTCATGCTATTTTCCAGCCATCCATGGCTGTTCAAGTAAGATCTAAGACTTTTTCGGCTAAAACCGGTAATTTTTCATGGTTTTCTCACCTTCTCTGGGTTCTCCAAAACCCTAACTTTAAGGATTTTCTGATTTCTTTTAGCTCCATTTTAGTTCTGTGTATACTATGAGCTTTTAAGTGTTTTCCACAAAGGTTTTTCCCGATTTTTCCAAAAATGACTCTTCGTCTTCAAGACTAGGGTTTCTTAACCTCTTTTAAATGACTTCTCCTCTGATTCTCAGTATTGTCGTATGATTTTTACTATGTTAAATGGTTTATTTATGTTTTTCTTCTACCTGATTCATCATGTTGAAAACCCTAATTATTTTAGTTTTTATCCGGGGTTCTGGAACTGTCTTTGCTTATGTGATTTATATGTATACCTATTTCGATTGATTTCTTTATGGTTAGACCTTTTTATTTGTTTATCTTGACCGATTCTAAGTTCTTACCACTTTTTAACTCAACTCTGTTAAAACCCTAATTTCCTAAAGATTTTCTTTACTCGTTACTGTGAGTCTTAAAGGTTTCTTTTACTTGCTTTTGTATGTTGGCCTGACCTGCTTTACCTGTTTCTGTGTGTTAGATTGGTTTCTTCATGCTGGTTCTATATGTTAGCTATAACTACTTGACTTTGTTAAAGTTTTTGTTGACCACCATGCTTCGAATGGGTTCCTTTTTGCTAATGAGTCCTTAGCCTACTCGCGTCACTCCTGTATGATTGTGTTCATCTAGTTTATTCCTCTCTTGTTTCCTTTTATCGATGTGGCTGAACTTGCATGTTTGATTCCTGTTCGTTCTTCTCTATTTATATGTCGAAGTGTAGAATCATGACTCCCTCTTGATTGATCCTGATTTCCTTAAATTAGGGTTTGATTGCAAGGTTTTCTTAAAAACCCCTAATTTTACTCGTTTGTTTAAGTTGATTGATTCCATTCCCTTATTTGTTATAGTGCTTCATTCTTGTTGAATCCTTTCCTCAAATTGGTGTATTCTGTACTTGGACTCAATCATGTGCTCTATACTTTTACCCCCTTATATGGTAAAAACCAATCTTTCTCAACTGATTTTCTTTCCTTAGTTATCCTTGTTAGTATCCATTAAAGCTGTAATTCCTTGATTAAAGGAAGTATTTGTATTAATTGGATTCTAATTGTGATTACTTCCATAATTGTGCTAAACCTTTACTTGTTACCTTATTTTCTACCTATTTTCAAAGCTATAAATACCCCAAGTCTTTCATTAACAAGATACGAACTTGGATTTCAAAAAACCCTTCTCTTACTTAAAGAAAATTCTGTGTTCTTCTATTACTATTGGCCGGCTGTAAGCCAAGGCTAATCATCTGCAAACCTTGGTTCTTTCAGTTTGTTTACCTCTATCTTCACTGGTATGTCCTAGTTTAATTTAAAGCCTCAACAACAACATGTTTTTATTCCCGCTTCTGTTTCTTTTATTTTTGGCCTGCTTTTATTTGTGATCATGTTGTATCTAAGCATGTTGATGTGATTCCCCTCTCTTTAAATTCATGTGATTCAAGCATGCTTGGACGATTGTATTATTTTACCTACAGGGCACTTACCATTTTATGTGAATCCCAAATCCCCTATCCCTCCTCTATGTGTTTCATGACTGGTTTGTGATTATGCCAGTGATAAACTATCTCTGAGCATGTCCCTAATAGTCCTAATATTCTGCTGAGGTCAGGTGTTTGTAGTCAATATATACATATCCCTAATCCCTTTTTGCCCCATGTGTGATTACTGAATTCATTCACTTGCCATGTGTGGTCTTACCCTGAAATGTTTGGACTTTGTCTTACTAATGCAACTGCTTTCAACCATTTCTATTACTGAATGCTTTCAAAAGGGACATGTCAGTCCAGTTTTAAAACAAACTCTTTTCAAACATGTGTCCTGCACTTTCACTATACTCTTAGAACATTAGGTTGTGCCCCTTTTGTATGAGCCTTGCCTTGGGACCCTTAAGCTCCCTCTGAACTTGGACACATGAAATCTGGCCTTTCTACACTGCACTTACTCTGTTTTGGCTATGAATCTGGGTGTGAGCACTGCCCGGGATCCCTTGAGATCCTTAGGAAACTCTGACACACCAAGATATAAGGAAAATCTATGGAACAAATCTTGGCACTTGAAGTGATTTATTACATAACTCAGGGAGGAAGTCCTAATCAGGCTTCCTATAGTGTAACTTCTTATTTTTCATTACTACTTATGTAATTTATTTCAATGTTGGTTTGTAATAACTTATTGTAAACAAGTAATGGTGTCGGCTAGTGAAAGGGGATGGGTTAAATATGCATGTTATAGTTATTAAGAGTAAAAAAACATGTTATTAGGTTTATGTTCCTAGTTGCGCAATTAAAACCATGATTAGGGTTCATACATGCATTAGAAATCATGATCTTAAGATCCCATGTTTATTGTTTCGGCATGTGCACCCTCACAACATCATGTGTTGAAATCTACCAATGATTAGGACTTTACTATTACGTTATGTGATGCCATGTACAACTAGAAATCCTACTTTAGGATAAAGGGTTATTAAAACAAAGATTGCTACACTTTCACACTTGACAACATGCTCTATAATGTTATAACCTTTTCTGCATTTAGAAATCCTGCTTTAGGAAATGCTGCATACAAACCATCATGAGCTTTATACATGAATCTTAGATACAATGTTTTAGGATCTCATTCATGCTTGGATTCACACTTAGTGTAAACTACTGGTTATAAAGGAGGTAAAAACAGCTTCACACTTGATTATCCTGTTTAAATTAACTGGTAATAATCTCTGCATTCGTATCAACTAGAATATCATGCTCTTAGTGTAAAATAATTTCCAAACAGTCTTCTAATAATTCTGAATAACCACTGCTTACTATTTTATGCCTAGGCAATCCTTAGGTAATCAATTTTAAATAAAATCAGAACCGTCTTTGCGATCAATGTTTAATTATCAACTGTTAAAATCAGTAGGCAAGCCTGATTCAGACTTCTTTTTTGAGTTATGTAATAGATCTGGTTCTGCTGTTATCACTTAGATACCATGCATAGGATTTAAATTCAGACTTTAGTTATGTATGAGTCATGCTGTCTATGTACATTACCTGTGGAGGTGTATTTGAGCCTTTCATTTATCTTCCATGCTCCCATTTAATTAAAGCCCTACTTGTTTTGTATGTCGCCTTAGTATTTTGCCTTTAAACCTGAGGGTCTGCTTAGAACCTCCTTCTTATAGGATAGGAGTCCTAAATTCCTCTGGGGCTGATAGGAAGGGACGGGTAACATCATGCTATAAGTGTCGAGACCAACCCTCGCTTTACTTACTTTTACGGGGCGGAAAAGGATAGATATGGATATAATGACCGGTACGCTAATGCCATGCGTAGCCCCTTTTTTGAGGAGTGATTACCGAACATTGTACTGATGTAATCCTTATTAGAAACAAACCTAGGGCACCCCTGCTTACATTCACGAACATGCTTAGATTGTAATTCTTTTCAAAATTTTGCTATCTTTCAAACATTTGTGTATTCAAACTTAATCCCCTACTATTTGAGCCATACTTTCTTATTTGCTAATTGTACAAATTCACAAAAACTATCTGGCTGGGAACCACACTAGTGGATCCTGAGGGGTGCCTAGATGAACCTTATAGGTGCCCTAACACACCTTAAATCATTAGGTGGCGACTCTTCAAAAAATGCAAACCCCTTCCCAAAAGGAAAGAGTTGTACCATACCAAAATGTCATGAACCCGATTCCCTCCTTGAGGAAAGGAAAAAAAGGGGGTGCGACAGCATGGCAACTCTACTAGGGCTTCTTAGGCTTTTACCATTTCATACCGTTTTTGTGAATTCGTACCCCTATGTGCAATTGCTTGTTTAATTTCTTCTTTAAAAGCAAAACTGACATATCTTCCTTGTTTTTTTTCCTTTAACTGCTACTTTAAATTATTAAACTGCTGTATTTATCGCTTTCTTAACGCGAAAATACATGTCAACATGCTTTTAATTTTTGCATCATCATGCTCAACATCATCTCCAGTCGTGCCAAACAAATACTATAGCAATGCTTGATGTGTGGTTGTTCTCTTCCTATATCATTACCCCCTAAATTAGGAAAGGCTTATTTGCGGTAAAACTAGTCGATCAACGGTGCAGTTGACAGTTCCGTGCCTTCCCCCTTGAGTTGTCCGCTCAAGGGTACCAGTATAAAAACCCTATACAAACCTTACTCTGTTTAAATTATGCATCATGGTCAAACCTAGCCGGGCCAGTTATGTTGTCCACGTAATGATCCTTTAAGATAGCCTTGTCCAAAAGTCCACTGGGTTTCCCTAAACCCAAACGAACATCATCACGTTCTATGCATTTATTTTGGAGAACTTGCTTCATATTGATCATAAATGTATAAATAGTCGAGTCTGCTGGGGGGTAAGGTCTAACCCTTTTGTTTTGCAAAAAATGAGGCACGAGGTCCCCAGCTTCGGAATGGTTAACATACCTTCACTCTTGCTAGACTGGTGGAGGAATCTTCCATCGAATTACAAAATCAATAAATGGAAAGAAAGGGCCGTCAAGACTAGCGAAAAGCAAGATTATCTGGAATACAGCCTGTTAGAATTGGAGGTAAAAGTGAGGAAAAGAGTCAACGACTGCCAAAGCACTGAGGGAAACTAAGAAGGACATGAGGCGAAGGCGTTCTTACTAATTAGCCTACGCGAGCTGGAGGATTTGATCAACGAGAACATTCAACATGAGGAAGGCCCTCTAGAAACCAAATAGATTTAGGCTTACTCTTTCTAAATGTAATAAGGCCATGTGCCAATAGTAACTCATTTCTTATCATTATTTCAGTATCGTTTTGGGATTCGTCTATTCTTACGTTATGAAATGAGGTATTTAACGTTAAAAGTTTTCCAAATCTATTTGTCGCTAGGCCTACCTCAGGCACAAAGAGGTTCCCAAATTAGGACACGCTTTACTTTCATGCACTATGTGTTTAAATACTACAATACGTTTTATAATCCTCACTAACTTGATTACCGTTTGTTTTATTATTCCCTCCCCAATGGTTAGCTTGTTCACTCTGGCATCATCATCTTATTTCATAAGATCTAGGGGCCCTCCACCCACTCCTCCTCTTAGTCCCATTAAAGGCAAATGCAAGAACAAAATGGAAGATTTGAATAACATCAGAAAAGAGAATACAACTGAACAGATAGAGGCCACTGATGGCCATGGTATTCAGGTTCCTAAATAGAATGTTGTCGCGCCCCCTTTTTCCCTCTTTGCATTGGGAGATCGGGTTTATGACATTTTGGTACAAGACAACTCATTCCTTTTGGGAACTGGGTTTTGCATTCGAAGAGCCGCCACCTAATGATTTAAGGTACATTAGGACGCCTACAAGTTTCACTTTTGAGTTTGTTTGATAACCAGAGATAGGGTAAGGGCTTGAAATTATCCTAAGGGGAAGGTGTTAGGCACCCCTCAGGATCCACTAGTGTGGTTCCCGGCCAGATAGTTCTTTGTGAATTTGTGCAATTAACATGTAAACGTATAGGGTTTAAATAAGAGGGGATTTTAATACATAAATGTTTGGAAGTGATAAAAGCAAAATAGAACAATCATTAAAAAAATTGATTTTGAAAAGAAGTCATAATGCTTTAAAGGAAAAGGAAGAAGAAGGGGAGGTCCTAGGTTTATTTGTAATATGGATCACATCAATGCAATACCCGGTAATCACTCCTCAAAATAGGGGCTACACATGGTATTAGCGCATCGTTCATCATATCCATATCTACCCGTCCCACCCCGTTAAGGTACTAAAGCGCTGATTGGTCTCGACCACTATTGCATGCTATTACCCATCCCATTCGTATCAGTCCAGGAGGCACTTAGGACTACTATTCCGAACGGGGAGGGATATTAGGCCGACATTGAAGTTTTAAAGGTGTAAAAGCTAAGGTGACATATAAAAACACATAGGACTACACATAAAGGGGAAGCACGTAAACAACTAAGGCTCATGTATACCTCCTCAATCAAAGCACATAAATAGCATGACTCAAACAACAATCAAGGTCCGAATCTAAAAATACTAAGGCAAGGGAAGTTTAAGTTGTTGGGGAGTCTATTACATGACTCAAATAGAAAGCCCGAATCAGGCTTGCCTATTGGTTGTAGCAATTACTAATCAACAGAGGCGAGTTCAGTTTTATTGTCATTATCACCTAAGGCTTGCCTAAGTATTTGGGTGAGATCCTATAAACATGATATCTATTATTGATTCAGAATGTGGCAAAACAGTAACAAACTTAAAAACGAGCGGTTTGAGATCCTATAGACATGCTTGCTAAATCGTGTCAATGAGTGAAGATTAGGTTGGTTTAAAAATAGTTCAGTATAGTATGAATTAGGTTGATTTTAAGCTAAACGGGTTTCAGATTCTACAGATGATGATATTTCTTATGCTGATTTTAATTGCTATAGACATGATATCTAATATTGCTGATTTTAATTCCTATAGACATGATATCTAGCATTGCTGATTTGTAATTCCTATAGACATTATATCTAGCATTGCTGATTTATAATTCTTATAGACATGATTTTTATGAAAAGTTACTAATTTTAATCTATTGTACATGATGCCAGATTATAACCCATAGGATCTTAAGAACATGGTGTCTAAGTATGGTAATAAACGTGCAGATTCTAAGACAAATCCTATTGGCATGATTTCTATGTGTAGAACTTTGAATGGGTCCTATAAACAAGTTCTCTAATGCAGAATTAAACATGCAAACTAAAAATCCTATAGGCATACCATCTAAATACTGAGTCGATCATACAAAAAACAGGTCTTATAGGCATGTTCTTTATCCTTAAGCATGCATAATTACCCAACCCCTTTTCAGTAACCAACCCCATATGTTTATTACAATTTATTACAAACCAAATAATGGATCACATCAGAAAAGGAAGTGTAAAAGAAGAAGTTACAACCAGAGGAAGTCTGATTCTTGGCTTCTTCCCTAAGTTATGGAATAAACCGCCTTAAGATGCCATTTGTTTCAAAGCTTTTCTCAGACCTGGGTGTGTTATAGTTTCCTAAGGGTCTCAAACAACCCCGGGCAGTACTTACACCCAAGTTTGCAGAACCAGATAGAGATGAGTGCAGTGTGGAAGGGCTAGCCCTTATGTGTCCTAGTTCAGAGGGAGCTCATGGGTCCCAAGGCAAGGCTCACACAAGAGGGGCAAAACCTAAGTCTAAGACTATGGTGGAAGTGCAGGAACAAAGATTTAAAACTGAGTAGATAATAGAGAGGGGTAAGGGTTATGGTGTAAAGCATATAATTAGCATTTTCATACAAAGGGGTCAGGGGTTTAGGAATACATTGGCAGGAGCATGTGTCCTTAGGCAGGGATCAGGTTTGGGCATGCACAATAATAGATGGTGCTGACATGCCCATAAACCAACCAGAGCACACAACATATAGAGGGGATATGGAGGTTATGACCCTGGGGGGTGGGTGTCATGTTTGGTTCATGCACAGCAATGTCTAATGCTGTCATGCCCCAAACCAACTAAAGGATACGAAACATATAGGGGATATGGGGGGTTTAGGATTCATAAGTCGTATTAAGTGACTTAACAAAATTCATACATAAGAAAGCATTAATTTAGAAGAGTAAAGGGCAGATTACAACATGCTCAGTAAGGGAACTTGATTAAACACAAGCGGGAAAGAAGCAAGAGTGAAGGACATAGAAAAGAAACATGTTGTCGGTGCTGAAAAATTAATCAGAACATACTAGTAAAGAAGCAAATGCAAAAAGAAAAGCAAGCAAATTTCCTCACATCCTGGCCTTGGCTTTTAGCCGGCTAGGTAAGACAACAACACAAGTAGTAACAGAGAAAAGAAAGAGTTTTGAGTGAAGTGTGTGTTCGGAACTCAAGTATTTTGTTCCTTGTGTTCGTGTGTTTGAAAGAAGAGGGGTGCAGGGTATTTATATCCTTTTGAAAATGAGTGAAGGAGAGGTAACAAGCAAAATCTTATTGCAAATATGGAAGCAATCAGTCGGAATCAATTATACAAGTGATTCCCTTTAATTAAGGGATCACTATTTAACGGATTCAAAATAAGGAAGGAAATCAATTTAGAGACAACCTGATTATTGCCATAAAAGAAGTAATAAAGACATTAAGTAAGCAGTCGAGTCTAGGTGCAGAAATATACTTATTTTCGAAATAGATTCAGCAAGGTAAATATTGCAATAAAGGGAAATGAATCAATCAATTCTGAACAGGCGAGTAAAATCATGGTTCATAAAAGAAAAGTTTTGAAATCAGTCCCAAGATTGAAGATCAATCAAAGGAACCTTAACATATAAATAGAGTGAACAAACACTAGCCATGCGAGGCCAAACCTATTGGCAAAAGAAACATCATACAATAGTAGCACAAGGTTCAGTAGATAGCAAACATTCGAAGCATAATAATCCAGTAGGTCAAGTCACATTGAATCAATAGTGAAGAAAAATAGAGTATCAGAAGAATGCAAAGAGTCTCACAGTAGCAGATGAGAAAACCTTTTGGAAAGTTAGGGTTTCAAGCATAGTCGAGTTTTAAAGATTGTAAAAACCCAGAATTAGAGGAATTACACAAAGAAAAGAGATTCTGAAACAAGGAACTTCAAATCAAGTTAGGTATTCAAACAAACAGTTTCAAACCCAAAGACATAGGTTTTTTCAACAATGGTCGAGCTTAAAAGATGATAAACAAATAAATCGAACAAGAACATAACCAAACAAGCACTTATCTAACAAACAACTTCAGAACTCGAATGAGACCCAAAGGAAATTAGGGTTTTCAACATACCAACTCGTATAGACATGAGCAAAACATAGCCAAATCAGAAACAAGTTAAAATCAGAGAAGAGGTTTCAAAATAATTTAAAGAAAAAGCCCTAATCGGAAAAATTAAGTGTCATTTTAAAAGCAAAGTTAAAGAAGCTTCGAGAATATGCTTAAAAGTTCATGGCAAGCGTAGATCTAAGGTAGATCTGAAATAAATCAAAAAAGTCTTAGAGATTGGGGTTTCAGAAAAACCCAAAAGCAACGAGCAAAGCCTTGAAAGTTACCAATCTAACCAGGAGAGTCAAAGGTCTGACTCGAATGGCCATGGCTGGCCGGAGAATGGTCAGGGATGACCGGAGAAGGTCATCGAGCAAAGACTGGACCAAATCCGTTCAAAGTCTGGTTATGAGACCACAGAACCAAACACATAAAAGTCATGGAAGGCTGGTACAGGTCTTAGATGACCTCGGAAGGCCATGGATTAGGGTGGATTGGGTGGCGGTGGCTAAGGTTTGGGTGGTGTTGTAGATAGAATTTGGGAGAGGAGGGGTTAAAAGGCGGTGCAAATGAATGAATGGGGTAGGGTTTTGGGGGTTCGTTGGGTTAAAAAGCAAAGAAATAATGCGGACCGTTGGTCGAGATTGGAAAGTGTAGATGGGGATCCGGGTCTGGGTCAGTTTAATTTGCAATTGGGTCGGAGTTCAATTGGGTTCAATTTGGGTCAGAATTGGGTTATAATTGAAATGAACTTGGGCCATTATTTAAGTAGCCAATTTTCCCTAAAATTTATAAAAAATAATAAATTAGTTTTTGAAAGTAAATTAAAGGTACTAAAATAATTTATAACATATAATTAACCATTTAAAAAAACAGGACTTAACTTTTATGAATATAAACGTAATTAATCATAAAAGAGTCTAATGTTGCAATTATACAATTTTAGCCTTAAAAAATACTACATGATTTTTGTAAAAATATGCAAAATTTCCCTTAGCTATGTTTTAGCATAAACACAAAAGTTCAAAAAGTGAATCACCAAAAATGATAATTTTAGAAATAATTATTGGACTTCATGGATAAAAATAGGGGAATAAATTGATTTTAAAAAATCTTTAAAATTAAAGAAAAAATAATGAAACACTTGGATATCCTTATATGTACATACATATGCCATTTTGAAGGTACTTTGCGTATTAAAATATATATAGGGAAAAATTGGGTATCAACAGCTGCCCCTCCTTATTCGGGAAGGATGAAAGAGTTGTCGGGTAAAGATATGATGGCCAAATTTTGACCGAACGAAATGGTTTGAAGAAGATAGGCCGCGCCCTGGCTTTTGAGCTGCCTACATATCCCTGATTTTACAGGAATCATGCCATATGTAGTTCAGGATCCATTGGCGAAGTATGCCGACAAGTACTTTCCAAGAACAGACGCAATGTTGCGGTCAGGGTGAGTGAAAGGCTTACGAGAATAGTTAGGTTTGATGTGGCTGCGGGCACTGGGGCGAAAATGCTCCTGATGGGACGGTTGTTGCTTTTCGGTTTACCTACAAATAAATAATACAAGCATATATTGTGCGTAAATTTAGACATGATGCAAATTCCTGTCGGACCATGAATGTTGTCTTTGGACTGTTAGGATGACGTCTTTAGACCATGGTGTCCTGGGCCATGAAGCGTATAATAAAGGATTTGCAGGCTATGAAATGATTCTCTCGGGCTATGTAAATGGTGCCTCCAAACCATGATACCTTTGAATAATGATATATTAAAGATTGGAAGGGATCCTCAGGCCATGACATGGTGTTCTCGGGCGATGAAGATGGTGCCTCCGAACGATGACGCCTTTGGATAAGTTGGCAATATTTCATACCATGAAGTATAATGTGGTGATCTTTTAGCCATGAAATGTGGCGATCTTTCACCCACGCAAATGTAATATATGGCAATCTTTCAGCCGTTCAAATGTAATATGTGGCGATCTTTCAGCCGTGCGATGTGGCGATCATTCAGTCGTGCGATGTGGCAATCATTCAGCCGTGCAAATGTAACATGTGGTGATCGTTTAGCCGTGCAACTGTAACATGTGGCGATCTTTCAGCCGTGCAAATGTAATATGTGGCGATATTTTAGCCGTGCAAATGTAATATGTGGCAATCTTTCAGCCATGCAAATGTAATATGTGGCAATCTTTCAGCCGTGCAAATGTAGTATGGAGACAACGTTTAGTCTCGGAAGGCAGAATAGTAGCCTTATGCAATACAGATGCAGACGGAGGTAGAGCTTAACCTCGAAAGGCAGAATAGTAGCCTTATGCAAGTTGGAAGGTAGAATGTTATCCTTATGCAAGTTGGATGGCAGAATGTTAGCCTTATGCAATGCAGATGCTGATAGAGGTAGATCTTAACCTCGGAAGGCAGGATGGTAGCCTTATGCAAGTTATAAAATAACAAATGACAGTAGCATTTTCTTAGCTGATTGCAGATTGCGGCGCTGTGATTACTGGGAGCATTGTGACATGCAGAGCATTACGGATGCATGCTGATAGCAAATGTTGGCAAGTGTAATGGTTTGAAAATTCATATTCTTGAACAAATGTTTGTTCCATGAGAGTTTAGTATGTTTTAAAGACTTTGCAATCCTTGTGCCTACGTCAAAATTAAAATTGTGAGTTTTGTAAAGGGGGAAAGGTTAGTTCGTATCCTCGCTGCTTTGCTTGACTCGTTCTGCTTTGATCTGGTTATACCATTTGTATCATTGGGGTAGCATTGCTAAATGAAGTAGTTTTAATAATAAACATAATAATAAACAGGCATTCTTTTTTGTAAAAGTATGACATACAATGTAAAATAGTTTTTAGATGAACCAACGACTATGACTTGGCTCGAGACATTGCAACCTCTCTTGCTACGGAATTGTGAGGGTCCTCCTTAAAATTCTGCCCCAGTTTAATGGGTTGATCCTTCTAACTGTCACTCGTGTGACGATCGACTAAAATTACTTCGGAATTTTGAGGGTCATCCTCAAAATTCTGCCCCAGTTTCTAATTTCGGGGGAGGGGGGGATGAAAAATTTATTGAATTGTGATCGAACCCATAGGGCTACCTATGTATCCCCTCTTAAACGAGAATCAGGTCAGGCGTAGTTCAATTTACCTCACATAGGGAAAACATAGAGATTACACATAGTAATGCTTGACTACATCTGAATTAATCGGCTTTGGCCAGACTTCTTTGTCCATTTCTGCAAGTATGAGGGCTCTTCCTGTCAAAACCCGATGAATTATGTACGGACCTTGGCAATTAGGAGAGAACTTCCCTTTGGCCTCATCTTGATGGGGAAAAATTTTCTTTAACACCAGCTGCCCGGGTTTAAACTGTCTCGACTTGACTCTCTTGTTGAAGGCTCTGGACATTCTGTTCTGATAGAGTTGACCATGGCAAACTACGTTCATTCTTTTTCCGTCTATAAGAGCTAGCTACTCGTAATGACTCTTCACTCATTCTGTGTCATTGAGCTCATCTTCCTGTATGATCCTTAAGGAAGGAATTTCTACTTCAGCAAGAATGACGGCTTCTGTACCATAAACCAACATATAAGGGGTCACCCCAGGTGATGTGCGGACTGTGGTGCGATACCCAAATAGAGCAAATGATAAATTTTCGTTCCACTGCTTATGCCTTTCTATCCTTTTCCTTAATATTTTCTTGATATTCTTGTTGGCGTCCTCTATGGGTCCATTCATTTGAGGCCTGTAGGCTGTGGAATTCTTGTGTTTGATCTTGAAGGTTTCACACATAGATTTCATAAAGTTGTTGTTGAGGTTGGAGCCATTATCAGTAATAAATGACTCTGGAATCCCGAATCAACAAACAATGCAATTGCGGACAAAGTCTGCGACGACTTTCTTAGTCACTGCTCTGTGAGATGCTGCTTCGACCCATTTGGTGAAATATACGATTGCTACTAGGATAAACATGTGCCCGTTGGAAGCGTCAGGCTTGATTGGTTCAATAACATCCATTCCCCATGCGGCAAACGACCACGATGAACTTGTTACATTAAGCTCATTTGGAGGCACCTTTATCATGTTTGCATGTATTTGACAGCGGTGGCATTTCTGGACATACTGGATGCAGTCCATTCCATAGTCATCCAAAAGTAACCAACCCGGAGTATCTTCTTTACTACGACAAAACCGTTCATATGTGGACAGCTGGTCCCAGCATGAATTTCTTCTAGCAGCTTGGATTCTTCCTTTGCGTCGACACACCTTAATAATCCCAAATCAGGAGTCCTCCTATACAGGATTCCTTAGTTGTGAAAGAAATTTTTGGACAACCTCCGGAGTGCGCGTTTCTGAGTATGATTGGCAAGCTTCGGGTACTCTCCTTTCGCCAAATATTCCTTGATATCATGAAACCCAGGCTTTCCATCTGCTTCCTCTTCAACATGGGCACAGTAAGCTGGATGATTGTGAATTTTTACCGGAATGAGATTGATGAAATTCTTGTCTGGATGTTGTACCATAGATGACCGGGTAGCTAAAGCATCGGCGAACTCATTCTTGATTCTGGGAAGATGTCGGAACTCTGTATTTGTGAACCTCTTTCTCAATTCTTATACATGATGTAGATACGGAAGTATCTTGGAGTTCTTGGTTGTCCATTCCTCTCGTACGCGGTGTATAAGTAAATCTGAGTCTCCGATCACTAGCAACTCTTGTATTTTCTTGTCAATGGCCATCTTGAGCCCTAAGATACAAGCTTCATACTCGGCCATATTATTGGTGCATGGGAACCTGAGTTTGGCAGACACTGGATAATGCTGATTGGTTTCAGATACCAATACTGCTCCTATGCCAATTCCTTTGAAGTTTGCAGGAAGAACATTCTCCAGCCGTCATAGGATTCTTCAATGTCTTCTCCTATGAATGATACATTTTCATTCGGAAAATATGTCTTCAAAGGTTCATATTATCCATCAACGGGGTTTTTAGCAAGGTGGTCTACCAGTGCTTTTCCTTTGACCGTCTTCTAAGGTACGTAAACAATATCGAATTCACTTAACAGGATCTGCCACTTGGCTAGCTTTCCAGTGGGCATGGGCTTCTGAAAGATGTACTTTAAAGGATCCATCCTTGAGATTAGATAGGTGGTATAGGCACAGAAGTAATGCCTCAACTTCTGAGCTACCCAAGTCAAAGCACAGCATGTGCATTTCAAAAGAGAGTATCGGGCCTCATACGGAGTGAACTTCTTGCTTAGATAATAAACGGCTTGTTCCCTTCTTCCCATTTCATCGTGCTGCCCGATATTGCAACCGAAAGCTCCATCCAATACTGTGATGTAGAGTAATAGGGGTCTAACTGGCTCGGGTGGGACAAAGACTGGTGGTGTTGACAGGTATTCTTTGATTTTGTTGAAGGACTTTTGGCAGTGATCGGTCCGTTTGGTAGCAGTGTCCTTCTTCAACATCTTAAAGATTGGCTCACAGATGACTGTAGACTATGCTATGAACCAGATAATCTAGCTGAGTCTTCCCAAGAAACTCATGAAATCCTTCTTGTTATTTGGCGGTGGGAGTTCTTGAATGGCTTAGACCTTTGATGGACCCAGTTCTATTACTCGACGACTTACAATAAACCCCATCAATTTGCTAGCGGGTACTCCAAATGCACACTTTGCGGGATTCAGTTTCAGGTTGTACCTTCGCAATCTATTGAAGAACTTTCTCAAGTCTTCCATGTGATCAGTGGCCTTCTTTGACTAGATGATAACATCATCCACATATACCTCACTCTCCTTGTGTATCATATCATGAAAAATGGTAGACATGGCCCTCATGTAGGTGGCCCCTGCGTTCTTCAGGCCGAACGTCATCATTTTGTAACAATACATTCCCCACGGCGTAATGAAAGTCGTCTTCTCAGCATCTTCCTCATTCATCCAGATCTGATGATACCAGCGAAATGATTTACAAATGATTGCAACTCATGTTTGGTGCAATTTTCAATCAAGATATGTATGTTCGGTAAAGGGAAGTCATCTTTCGGACTGGCCCGGTTGAGATCCCGGTAGTCAACACAGACTCTTACCTTCCCGTCCTTCTTTAGCACTGGCACAATGTTGGCCAACCATGTCGGGTATTCCACTACCCTGAGAACCTTAGCTTTTACTTGCTTAGTGACTTCTTTCTTGATTTTCAAACTCATACTAGTCTTGAACTTTCTGAGATTCTGCTTTACCGACGGACATGTCGGATCAGTCGGCAGTTTATGGGCCATAATAGATGTACTTAGACCAGTCATGTCATCATACGACCAGGCGAATATGTCCTCATATTTCTTTAGAAATTCGGTGTATTCCCTATTTTCCGATGGCGACAAGTGAACGCTGATCCCGGTTTCCTTGACATTTTCTTCATCTCCCAAGTTAACAATTTCTATTCCGTGCATGTTGGATTTAGGTCTGTTCTCAAAGTTCTCAACTTCTTTAACGATCTCCTCAGGTGTGTCATCTTATTTTGAATCGATGCTCGTTGCATGTCACAATCATTGGTTCATCAAGATAAGTATTAGTAATGCTGTATTGGTAAAGTATGGAGGAAAATGATAGAAATAAATATTAATTCATAGGAAAAATCAAACTTGCTTTTGATAAATTGATAATTGTTTTGAACATTGAAGATCTTATTGAGGAAATTGAAAAATGCAAAAATAAAATCTTTTAGTAAATAAAAATAGTGAATGATGCTTGTTTTAGCCTTGCTACCCCGAGGCTTGTCGGGCTCTGGTTGTCGTGATGCTCCAATTATTGAGATGTTTCCCTCTACTTACAACTTGTATGGAAGGACCTTCCTCCCCCTCCTCCTCGAGAATAACACAATAGTCCAAAATCTTCCATCTTGCTTTTGTTCTTGTTCTTAACAGGACTATGAGGAGGAGTGGGTGGAGGGCCCCTGGATCTCGTGGAATAAGATGTTGTTGCCAGAGTGCATGAACTAACCTTTGGGGAGGGGAATAACAAAATAGAAATAAAATAAAAATGTAACCAATTTAGTGAGGGTCATAAAAAGTATTGCAATATTTAAACACGTAGTGCAGGAATGTAAAGCGTGTCCTAATTTGGGAACCTCATTGTGCCTAAGGCGGTCCTAGCAACAAGTTGATTTTTAGAACTTGGAATGCTAAATGCCTCATCTTATTGATAAAAATAGGCGAATACCAAAATGACATTAAATAAGAGAGAAATAAAATTCACTAACGGCCATTGGCCTTATTACATTCAAAAAGCGAAAAAGTAAATTCCTATCTAGTTGGTCCCAAAGGACCTTCCCCAGGTTGAATGCTCTCGTTGATCAAATCCTCCAGATTGCATAGGTTCACCAGTAAAAATGCCTTTACTAGGTGTTCTCCTTTGTTTCCCTCAGCGTTCTGGCAGTCGGTGACCCTCTTCCTCACTTTTCCTTCCAATTCCAGCAGACTGTATTCCAGATATTCCAACTTTCTGCTAGCTTTGGCGGCCCTTTCTTTTTACTCATTGATATGGTCATTTTATGGAAGAGTCCTCCACCAGTCTAGCAAAAGTGAGGGCGTGCTAATCATACCAAAATTGGGAATCTCGTGCCTCATTTCTTAAAAAAAAAAGGGTTAGATCCTACCCCTACCAGACTAGACTATTTAATATCAATAATTAGCATAAAGCATTTAGTTCTCCAAATGAATGCATATAATGTGATGATATCCGTTTGGGTTTAGGGAAACCCAGTGGACTTTGGACAAGGCTATCTCAAAGGATCATTATGTGGACAATGTAACTGACCTAGCTAGGTTTGACCATGATGCATGTACAGTTCGAACAAAAGAAGGATTCTATGGGGTTTTAGACTGGTACCCTTGAGCGGAAAACTCAAGGGGGAAGGCACGGAACCGTCGACTGCACCGCTGATTGACTAGTTTTACTGCAAATATGCCTTTCCGAATTTAAGGGGGTAATAATATAGGAAGGGCGCAATCACTCATTATAAGCGTTGCTATGGTATTTGTTTGGCACGAGTGGAGTATGATGTTGAGAAGGATTATGCAACAATTGAAAGCATGGTGGCACGTATTTGCATGTTAGAAAGCAGTAAATACGACAATTTCATAATTTAAAACAGTAATAAAGGAAAGAAATGAAGAAGATAAGTCAATTTTTCCTTGGAAAAGAAATTAAACGCTTAAAGGAATTTAAATAAGTAATTGCATATAAAGGAAAGATACAAATTCACAAGAACACTCTGAAATGGTAAAAGCCTAATATTCCCAGTAGGGTCGCCATGCTGTCACGCCCTCTTTTTCCCTCTTTGCATCGGGAGATTGGGTTTATGACATTTTGGTATAGGACAACTCATTCCTTTTGGGAATTGGGTTTTGCATTTGAAGAGTCGCCACCTAAAGATTTAAGGTGCATTAGGACACCAACAAGGTTCACTTCTGAGTTTGTTTGATAACCAAAGAGAGGGTAAGAGCTTGAAATTATCCTAAGGAGAAGGTGTTAGGCACCCCTTAGGATCCACTAGTGTAGTTCCCAGCCAGATAGTTCTTCGTGAATTTGGTGCAATTAACATGTAAACATATAGGGCTCAAATTAGAGGGGATTTTATTACACAAATGTTTGGAAGTAATAAAAGCAAAATAGAACAATCATTAAAAAAACTGATTTTGAAAAGAAGTCATAATACTTTAAAGGAAAAGGAAGAGGAAGGGGAGGTCCTAGGTTTATTTATAATATGGATCACATCAATGCAATACCTAGTAATCACTCCTCAAAAGAGGGCTACATGTGGTATTAGCGCACTGGTCCTCATATCCATATCTACCCTTCCCACCCCGTTAAGGTACTAAAGCGCGGATTGGTCTCGACCACTATTGCATGATATTACCTGTCCCATTCCTATCAGTACCAGAGGCACTTAGGACTACTATTCCTAAAGGGGAGGGATATTAGGCTGACTTTGAAGTTTTAAAGGTGAAAAAGCGAAGGCGACATACAAAAATACATAGGACTGCACATAAAAGGGAAGCACGTAAACAACTAAGGCTCATGTATACCTCCTCAATCAAAGCACATAAATAGCATGACTCAAACAACAATCAAGGTATGAATCTAAAAATACTAAGGCAAGGGGAGTTTAAGTTGTTGGGGCAGACCAGTCAATTACATGACTCAGATAGGAAGCCCAAATCAAGCCTGCCTTCGGGTTGTAGCAATTACTAATCAACAGAGGCGAGTTCAGTTTTATTGTCATTATCACATAAGGCTTGTCTAAGTGTTTGGGTGATATCCTATGA
This sequence comes from Nicotiana glauca, assembly GCA_026770625.1. Taxonomy (NCBI): domain Eukaryota; kingdom Viridiplantae; phylum Streptophyta; class Magnoliopsida; order Solanales; family Solanaceae; genus Nicotiana; species Nicotiana glauca. Next base: position 99,300 of record MU669356.1, read on the forward strand.
ACATGATATCTATTATTGATTCAGAATGTGGCAAAGCAGTAACAAACTTAAAAACGAGCGGTTTGAAATCCTATAGGCATGCTTGCTAAATCATGTCAATGAGTGGAGATTAGGTTGTTTTAAAAATAGTTCAGAACAATATGAATTAGGCTGATTTTAAGCTAAACGGGTTTTAGATTCTATAGACGATAATATTTATTATTGCTGATTTTAATTCCTATAGACATGATATCTAATATTGCTGATTTTAATTCCTATAGACATGATATCTTGAATTGCTGATTTGTAATTCCTATAGACATGATATCTAGCATTGCTGATTTGTTATTCTTATTGACATGATTTCTATGAAAAGGTACTGATTTTAATCTATTGTACATGATGCCAGATTATAACCCATTGGATCTTAAGAACATGGTGTCTAAGTATGGTAATAAACGTCCAGATTCTAAGACAAATCCTGTTGGCATGATTTCTAAGTGCAGAACTTTGAATGGGTCCTATAGACAAGTTCTCTAATGCGGAATTAAACATGAAAACTAAAAATCCTATAGGCATACCATCTAAATACTGAGTCGATCATATAGAAAACAGGTCCTACAGGCACGTTCTCTACCCTTAAGCATGCATAATTACCCAACCCCTTTTCACTAACCAACCCCAAATTTTTATTGCAAATTATTACAACCAAATAATGAATTACATCAGAAAAGGAAGTGCAAAAGAAGAAGTTACAACCAGAGAAAGCCTGATTCTTGGCATCCTCCCCGAGTTATAGAATAAACCGCCTTAAGATGCCATTTGTTTCAAAGCCTTTCTCAGACCTGGGTGTGTCAGAGTTTCCTAACAGTCTCAAAGGACCCCAGGCAGTGCTTACACCAAAGTTTGCAGAACCAGATAGAGATGAGTGCAAAGTGTAAGGGCCGACCCTTATGTGTCCAAGTTCAGAAGGAGCTCATGGGTCCTAGGGCAAGGCTCACACAAGAGGGGCATAACCTAAGTCTAAGAATATGGTGGAAGTGCAGGAACAAAGGTTTAAAAATGAGTGGAGAATAGAGAGGGGCAAGGGTGATGGGAAAATAGTAGTAGTAAAGCACAGAATCAACATTTTCATACAAGGGGTTCAGGGGTTTGGGAATATATTGCCAGGAACATGCGTCCTTAGGCAGGTATTAGGTTTGGGTATGCACAGCAATAGATGATGCTGGCATGCCGATAAACCAATAAGAGAACACAACATATAGAGGGGATATAGAGGTTATGACCCCGGGGGGGGTGTCATGTTTGGTTCATGCACAACAATGTCTAATGCTGTCATGCCCCAAACCAACCAAAGGATACCAAACACATATGGGATATGAGGGGTTTAGGATTCATAATTCGTAATAAGTGACTTGACAAATTTCATACATAAGAAAGCATTAATTCTGAAGAGGAAAGGGAAGATTATAGCATGCTTAGTAGGGGGACTTGATTAAACACAAGCGGAAAACAAGTCAGAGTTAAGAAAATAGTAAAGAAACATGTTGTTGCCGGTGTTGAAAAATTAATCAGAACATACCAGTAAAGAAGGAAATGTAGAAAGAAAAGCAAGCAAATTCCCCCACATCCTGGCCTTGGCTTTCAGCCGGCTAGGTAAGACAACAACACAAGTAGTAACAGAGAAAAGAAAGAGTTTTTAGTGAAGTGTGTGTTCGGAACTCAAGTATTTTGTTCCTTGTGTTCGTGTGTCTGAAAGAAGAGAGGTGCAGGGTATTTATATCCTTTTGAATACGAGTAAAGGAGAGCTAACAAGTAAAATCTTAGTGCAAATATGGAAGGAGTCAGTCAGAATTAATTATACAAGTGATTCCCTTTAATTAAGGGATCATTGTTTAACGGATTCAAAATAAGGAAGGAAATCAATTTAGAGACAGCCTGATTATTGCCATAAAAGAAGTAATAAAGACATTAAGTAAGAAATCGAGTCTAGGTTTAGAAATATACTTATTTTGGAAATAGATTCAGCAAGGTAAATATTGCAATAAAGGGAAATGAATCAATTAATTCTAAACAGGCGAGTAAAATCATGGTTCATAAAAGAAAAGTTTTGAAATCAGTCCCAAGATTGAAGATCAATCAAAGGAACCTTAACATATAAATAGAGTGAACAAACACTAGACATGTGAGGCCAAACCTATTGGCAAAAGAAACATCATACAATAGTAGCACAAGGTTCAGTAGATACGAAGCATAATAATCCAGTAGGTCAAGTCACATTGAATCAATAGTGAAGAAAAATAGAGTATCAGAAGAATGCAAAGGGTCTCACAGTAGCAGATGAGAAAACCTTTTGAAAAGTTAGGGTTTCAAGCATAGTCGAGTTTTAAAGATTGTAAGAACCCAGAATCAGAGGAATCACATAAAGAAAAGAGATTCTGAAACAAGGAACTTCAAATCGAGTTAGGTATTCAAACAAACAGTTTCAAACCCAATGACATAGGTTTTTTCAACAATGGTCGAGCTTAAAAGATGATAAACAAATAAATCGAACAAGAACATAACCAAACAAGCACTTATCTAACATACAACTTCAGAACTCGAATGAGACCCAAAGTAAATTAGGCTTTTCAACATACCAACTCGTATAGACATGAGCAAAACATAGCCAAATCAGAAACACATTAAAATCAGAGAAGAGGTTACAAAATAATTTAAAGAAAAAGCCCTAATCGGAAAAGATGAAGAGTCGTTTTGAAAGCAAAGTTAAAGAAGCTTCGAGAATATGCTTAAAATTTCATGGCTAGCATAGATCTAAGGTAGATATGAAAGAAATCAAAAAAGTCTTAGAGATTAGGGTTTCAGAAAAACCCAAAAGCAACGAGAAAGGCCTTGAAAGTTACCAATCGAACCAGGAGAGTCATTAGTCTGACTTGAATGGCCATGGCTGGCCGGAAAAAGGTTAGGGATGACCGGAGAAGGTCATCGAGCAAAGACTGGACCAAATCCCTTCAAAGTCTGGTCATGAGACTACAGAACCAAACACATAGAAGTCATGGAAGGCTGGCACAGGTCTGAGATGATCCCGGAAGGTCATGGATTAGGGAAGATTAGGGTGGATTGGGGTGGAGGCGGCTAGGGTTTGGGTGGTGTTGTAGAAAGAATTTGGGATAGGTGGGATTCAGAGGCGGTGCAAATGAATGAATGGTGTAGGGTTTTGGGGGTCGTTGGGTTAAAAAGGCAAGAAATAACGTGGACCGTTGATCTGGTAGATCAACAGTCGAGATTGAAAAGTGTAGGTGGGGACCCGGGTCTGGGTCGGTTTAATTTGCAATTGGGTCGGGGTTCAATTGGGTTATAATTGAAATGAAATTGGGCCATTATTTAAATAGCCAATTTTCCCTATTTAATTTATAAAACATAATAAATTGTTTTCTGGAAGTAAATTAAAGGTACTAAAATGATTTATAACATATAATTAACCATTTAAAAAATACAGGACTTAACTTTTATGAATATAAATGTAATTAATCCTAAAGGAGGCTAATGTTGCAATTATACAATTTTAGTATTTTTTATTTTTGTAAAAATATGCAAAAAATTACCTTAGCCATATTTTAGCATAAACATAAAAGTTAAACAAGTGAATCACCAAAAATGGTAATTTTAGAAATAATTATTAGATTTTCATGGATAAAAATAGGGAAATAAATTGATTTTAAAAAAACTTTAAATTAAAGAAAAAATATTGAAAAACTTGGATATCCTTATATGTGCATACATATGCCATTTTAAAGGTACTTTGCATATTAAAATATATATAGAAAAAAATTAGTTATCAACAAATGTGTCACAACTTGAACGGAAGCTGTTGAAGTTCTAGGAAGAGCTCGATCAGGTTCAGAATCTGGCAAGCCTGTCATTTTCCCTCAGCACCCCTGATACCAACTTCCCCCAACACTCAAAACCCTACACCTCCTCAAAATATCCTAAAACAACAGAATCATCCCGCTGCTCCACCAAAGAACAAATGTAACACCTGCCTTACCCCAAACAACACTCCACTACTCATCCTAGAACCTCAAAACTCCACAAACGACCATTTCCACACCCATATACCAGGCCACCACAACATCCTATCTACGTGGAGACCATGCCACACTCCACCCAAACTATATCATGCATACCGGAGTCTAATGAAAAGGATCCGCTTATCAGGAACTTGGCCGAGGAACTTAAGAAACTAACCAGCCCGATTCAGGGCATTGAGGAAAGCAAAGGAATCGAGGGGATGAACTATGAGGATCTTTGCATACATCCTGATGTCGAACTTCCTGAGGGGTACAAACCTCATAAGTTCGAAATGTTTGATGGTACGGGTGATCCAAGGGTCTATCTGAGGACATATGGCGACAAGCTGGTCGGAGTAGGAAAAGATGAAAGGATCCGCATGAAGTTATTCATGAGGAGTTTGAAAGGAGGTGCATCATCTTGGTAAATCAACCAAGATCCCAAGAAGTGGTCGAGCTGGGTAGACAGGGTGTTTGACTTTATAGACAGGTTCAGGTTTAATACAGAGAACGCGCCAGACGTGTTTTATATCCAGAATATAAAGAAGAAGCCCACATAGATATTTCATGAGTATGCTATCGCTGGAGGTCCGAAGCTGCTAAGGTCAGACCCGCCTTAGAAAAGGAGCAAATGAACAAGTTCTTTGTCCGAGCTCAAGACCCGCAATACTATGAACGGCTTATGATGATTGAGAACCACAAGTTCTCTGACATTATCAAATTGGGTGAAAGAATTGAATAAGGTATTAAAAGCGGTATGGTTACAAACTTCGAGGCCTTGCAAGCTACGAATCAGTTCGGTGGTGTGTCTAATAAAAGGGACGTAGGGGCCGTGATGGTTGCACAAAGGACCAAGTCTCCCCTTAAATACCAAGCTTACCTAATACCTCCACTCACATACTAACCAACCCTAAATTACAAAGCACCCTCATACCAAGATCCGCCACCAATTTATCAGTCATCTCCACCTCCTAATAATCAACCTACCTCACCCAGATACTCCTAACCCACTCATGTCTACCAAACTTACAATGCTCAACCATCCCATTATTAATCATCCCCTGCACGCCAAAATTTCCCTAGACCCCGACAACCTCTAAAACAATATATAGCCATCGCTGAACCCATCAACCAGCTGTATGAGAGGCTCAAAGCTACTGGTTATGTCACCCCTGTCCCTGCTACAACCCTTGAGAATCCTTCTCAGTGGGTTAACCCAAACAAGTCCTGTGCATACCACTCCGGCATGAAAGGGCACACCATCGATGAATAGCGCTCCTTAAAAGATAAAATACAGTCTTTGATTGATAACAAGACCATTGTGGCAAAAGGAATCGCTTCAAATATCCGCAACAACCCTCTACTAGACCATAAGGGTGGAGGTATCCACATGTTTGAAGTATAAGATGACTGGGATCCTGAGGGATTCGTCGGGTTGATCATAAAAGGTGATAACCCAAAGAAACCAACAATTAGTCTCATTCTGATCATAGTCCAGATCCAACCGTCTGAGGACACTGAGGTGAATATGTCTGTACCTATTAAGTTTGAAGCAGCTTCATCCGCAAAGACACCGACACCAATTGAGGTTAAACTCGTGTCTCCAGCAAATGCAACCGCACCATTTGAGGTTGTAGTCTTGACACCCAAGGCACATGTTCCGGAGTGAGGATAGTCGCACCGATCCAAATGGCGATTTCAACCATAACACCATTCTATACAAATACTTACCCTAGGACTATACAGTTGAGGCGAGTAGGAAAGATAAGGTCAGGGTTGAAGAAACTGTCGTAGCACAGGGTATGACAAGAACTGGTAGAGTTTATATCCCTGAACATCTAGCTTAATCAAGCAAGAAGGCCTCCAATTGACCACCCCTCATTAAGATAGGTCCGAACGACCTTTGGAGGAAAATACAGGCCAAGCAATATTTGGTCACCGACCAGTTAAACAAGACGCCAGCACATATATCCATTCTTTCTTTGTTGCAAAATTCCAAGATGCACAAGAATGCTCTGTTAAAGGTGCTAAATAAAGCATACGTACCAAGTAACAACGTAGGTAGGGAAATGGCTAATATGGCAGTACAAGTGTTGGAAATCCATAAGATCACCTTTCATGAGGACGAGCTACCACCTGAAGGATTGGGGCACAACAAGGCACTGCACATCACTGTGCAATGCGAAGATTATTTCATCACCAGAATCCTGATCGATAGAGGTTCCAGTCTTAACATTTGTCTGCTGGTAACACTCAAGAAGTTGGGTAAAGGGATGCATGAGATAAAGGATGGAGCAATCAATGTGAAAGCCTTCGATGGTTCTCAAAAGCCCACTATTGGTGAGATTATTCTACGCTTACAGATGGGACCAACCTGGTTCGAGGTCTATTTCCAGGTGATAGATGTACCGGCGTCTTACAACTTGCTGCTAGGACGACTATGGATTCATGCTACTAGGGCCGTAGTATCAGTGCTGCATCAGGCAGTAAAATTCGAATGGAATCACCAGGAAGTGATCATTCACGGCGACTGTAGCAACCCTATATACAGTCGCAAGACCATTCCGATGATCGGGGGTAAAAGGAAGCTGGGTGGAGAAACTTACCACCACATTGAGTGGGTTAATGCTATCGATAAAGACAAATGGTGGGATAGCAAAATCAAGAGTATACTGAGTTGGAGTGGGTACGAACCTAGCAAAGGTCTTGGAAAGAACCTCCAAGGAATCTCTCAATCCATAAAATTCAAGAAACATGGCACTACCTTCGGTTTTGGGATATGAATACACCTGGGAAGAATTCAATAGCTGGTCGCCACTATGGAGCTGTAAGGCCCCGTAAAATTTCGTGCTCAAAACCTAGTAGCTTGTAGTGCCAAGATTCGAATATGTGTTAGGAATGTATAGAATTTGACCCTTTTTACTGATTTTGCACTTAAAAATCAAGAATCAAAATTTTCCAGAAAATTACCATTTACGGTCCAGAATGCGATCGCAGATCGGGTATGTGGACCGCATTTCTGTTGTAGAGTTAACCAGTGAGTTAGTCGAAATTGATGTTGAAAATGCGGTCTATTATGCGATCGCATAATCAATATGCAGACCGCATAATCGTCGCATAAATTCCTCGAGTATTTGTGAAGGTCAATTCTGCGGTGCATTATGCGACTACAGAACAGAAATGCGGACCGCATTTCTGTCGCAAACCCATGCAGAGAAGTCAGATTTTAGGAGCACTTCTGCGGTCCATTATGCGGACCGCATTTCCACTCTGCGATTGCAGAGTGCGACCGCAGACCCGACTCGGCTCCAGATTTTCTAATTTTTCAACCTGGTCTCTTCTTTAATAAAACACCCAAACCCTTCATTTTTACATATTTTTCTAAAAAAAACTAGAGAGAAGGGAGAGAGGGTTCTTGACAGAGAAATTCTTATCTTCATCAATTTGATTTTCCAACGTCGCCCAGGACCGGAAATTCTTGAGTATTATCTTCATCTCCATTCTTGCAGGTAAGGTCCCCAACTCTTTTTCATTGATTTTCAAATTTAAATAAAAGAGGGGATTCTCATGAATTGATTAATGAAAATGGAAGTTTAAACACTCATGGATGTCTATTAAAACCTAAAATCTAGTAAGAGTAATTAGGTGAGAGTAAAGAATTGTTTAAAGGAGGGTTGATAACCTAAATATGTTCGGGTAGTGATTGTGAACTCTGATTCTAAGAAATATGATTAATTTGTACACTAGATTGACGTTGCCAGGCTTTTTAGTAAAGTTGGAAGTAGATATTAAAAGGGAATTCGGCTCCAGGTATGTATGGCTAACTTTGATCTATGTAGAATCGCCTTGTTTGGTGTACGAATATTTGGCATGTGATATCTACATGGCTTATTCATGAAAATTATTATGATTTGTATGATTGTGATAGTCGTGGAATTCTTGTGATTGGTTTGATTGAGTGTTGTGGTAAGAGTTGAGAAGCAAATGATGGAAGAAAATCATGAATGATGCAACTGGAATAACTGTGATAACCACCTCTATGTCTTATTGTGGGCAATTGTCGTTGTAATGTAAAGCACATGTGAGTTGTTAGATGTGAAGGAAAATAGTAGCGATGGTTATGGAAATACTTGTAAATTGTTGTTGTTATTTCTTAAGAAGTGTTGTTGTTAATCCTTATGAATTGTTGATTGTTGTTGTGTTGTTTCTGGATTATGACTATACAGTGGGATCGGGTTGCGCGCCGCAACACGAAGTTATAAGGTGTGGGTTGTGGTGATAAGGGTAGCCGAGGTAATAAGG